>CM052703.1:1821962-1859801 GCA_028551405.1 Uromys caudimaculatus
GTGGAGAAGTGTTCCTCTTTCTCTGCATCCTCGCCAGCATCTGCTGTCACCTGAGTTTTTGATCTTGGCCATTCTGACTGGTGTGAGGTGGAATCTCAGACTTGTTTTGATTTGCATTTCCCTGATGACTAGGGATGTTGAGCATTTCTTTAGGTGCTTCTCAGCCCTGCGAATTTCCTCAGTTGAGAATTCTCTGCTTAGCTCTGTTCCCCATTTTTTGGTGGGGTTATTTGGTTTTTTGGAGTCTAGCTTCTTGAGTTCTTTGTATATATTGGATATTAGCCCTCGATGGCCATCAGGGAGAGAGGAAAGGCCCTTGGGCCTGAGGATGTTAGAGGCCCCAGTAAAGGGGAATGTCAAGGCGGGAATATGGGGATGGGTGGACGGGAGTGGGGTGGGGGGGTGGGAGGTGGAATTCCCTCCTAGAGGTGGGTTGGGGAGGGGACAGGGGGTATCCAAAGAGGAGACCCAGAAAAGGGGAAACATTGGAAATGTACATAAAGTATCAAAAATAAAAAAGAAAAAAATAATAAAGTATGTCTTATGATTCTCAAAAAAAAAAAAAAAGGAGCTTATGCTATGTCTGGGGTGTGAATAAGTTGGTTAAGAGAGGCGGAGTACCTGAGCAAGCGACCTTCTCTGCACAATATCTTCCCTTTGGAATGTTCCTGTGATAGACAGTAAAGAAACACACACACACACACACACACACACACACACACACACACACACACGGAGGAGGAGGAGTGCTTTCTGAGGCCCTTCTGTGGGGTCAGGGGGGTCAGAGCTGTGTTCTTAGCCACTTAACGTCCCTGTTACTGTCGCAGGCTCTCAGCAGAGGGGTCTGGCCTTGTTTTATTAATGCTCGCCTGTTGTCAGCAGGAGCCTGCTAGGAGCAGCCTTGTGGTGTGTGCTCCTCCCTGCTCTCTCTGATTCTCTTCTCTTTAGAGAGAGACCCCCTGTGCTTCCCACCGTTACCCTCCCCCCATGATAAAAGATGTGTGGATGGGAAAAGTAGGTCAGTGACACGGGTCTCTGATATCTCGGAATGTGTGTAACTTAAATATTAAACAGGGAGGGAGAAAGACCCACTCAGGAGGAGAAAGTCGATGGCAGAAAACTGAGGTGGCTGTGGAGAGGTGGAGAGATGGGATTCACAGGCTGCTGCCCCAGCTCGTTGGTTTTGGAGCTTCAGAACCCAAAAGCTCTGACTAGCCAAAGGGTCAGTGATTTATGGCACGTAAGCTCTCTCACCAGATGCTGGGACCCCAATCTGATATTTCCTTTTTTACTGGGGTCTTGTTTCTTCCAGCTCTGAAATGTGGATATCTGTTGGACCTCCTGCTGGGTAGCAGTGAGAATTAGTCTGAATTTAGCCCTCAGCACAGTGTGTGGAACACACAGGGAGAGCCCAAGCATCCATTCAGCCAGTTCAGTGCTACCCACTCCAGCCAGCACCATGGTGGGTGCTGGTGAAATATTAATGACCAGAGGAGACCACATCTTCACATTCAAGTATTTATAACTAGTAGTCACTTCATAATGGGGGAGGAGGAACAAGAAGCAACACGTCTCTCCAGCTAATTGGAGAGATGTGGCTCCAGGGAGCACACTGGACTCACAGAGTTCCACCTATGTGGGAGTTTCAAACTTTTCTGATATCCCCCCCAAATCTGTTTAAATATTTAAAATGTTTTTTCCTGTGTATGAGTGTTTTGTCTACATATGTGTACCACACACACATGTGGTACTATAGGTAGCCAGAAGAGAACATCTGATCTCCTGGAAAGTGAGCCACCATGTAGGTGCTGGGAACTGAACCAAGTGCTCTTAACTGTTAAGCTCTATCCAAAGAAACCCCAAGAAAATCCTTTAAAAAGTAAAGCTGTCTTATCCATTTTTAAATCAGTATCTGAAATGGTTTCCATAAACACAAATAAAAATATTTCAGGATATATTATAAATATTAGCATGAATATATAAAACTATCATACTTATTTTTTAAATGTATCCAGTGGAATATAAATATTATGAAAAATGCAAAACCACTCAATAGGTTTTTTAAAAAGCAAACATGAGCAATTAAAAAAATGTACATTGTGTCCTGTGCCGGTTACTTTTGTAAGCTTGAGACAATGTAAAATCACTCCAGAAGGGAATCACAATAAAAAAATCTAAATTAGATTGGCCTTGTTGGCATGTGTGTAAGGATTGTCTTGATTGTGTTAACTGAGGTGAGAAAATTCACCCAATGTGGGCAGCACCATTCCCTATGTTTGGGGTCCTGGATTCATTGCTCTTCGCTTTTTACTGAGGATGTCATGTGACAGTTGATTCAAGTCCCTTCTGCCTTGACTTCCCCACAGTGTGAACTATAAGCCTTAAGTAGCCTTTATTAGAATGCTTTGTCACAGCAACAAAGGAAACTAAGATAGCACATGTTTTACAACTTCAAAGTGTTCTTGCTTAGTTCCCAACAAAATTGTATCCTACTTTGATGTTTCTGAAATTTAATTCCTTTGTTCACCTCATCTATTATGTGGACTGAAATATATGAATAATGCATTAACCTCAATTTTTTTTCTTATGGCCATAAGGGTCTAAACATATCAGTTCCCTTCAGGATGGTGTGATTATAATTAGTGGTTACTGATTATCAATGACATCCTGCATATAATATGAATTTAACAAATAATTATTAAACATAGAAAGAAAAACTGAACTAGAAGTATATTACTCTAGGCATGTGTGATGGTGCACCTCTGAACTCCCAGGACTTGGCATACTGAAGCTAGAGGATCAAGAGTTCAGTGACAACCCTTGATAATTCGTGAGATTCTATCTCAAAAACAAAACAAAATCATGACAATAATACATAAATAACGTGTACTGTCTTGATTAGGGTGACACCAATATTGTCCTTTTTGTTTAATGTCTATAGTTCTCTTATGACTTAGAGCACTTCAATAGTAAGATCGTCAGAGTTAGATTGGGTGAGGCTTAAACCTTTATTTCATCCAGGAGAGACAGTGGATGGTTGAGAGGAAAAATGGCAAAGGAGCACCCTGTATCCTCAGTTGAGTAAAGCTGATCTCAGACAAATATTAAAACAGAGGACCCATGGAAATGTAAGATGGTGTGGAGACTCTTCATATATCAGAGACCAGGCATTGGAAGTTGAGGAGCTGGGAAAGCCCTGACTTGTATGATCTATCAAGTCTCCATAGCCTCCTCCTATACTATTCAGGGCCTGCTTTCCCTTCTTGAGGTTAATCCTCATCGTCAATTACTTAGGTATTTCCGTGGCACACCTTGGTGTCTAAGTGAGGTTTCCAGAGAGGGTTTTAACTAGGGAGGGATGATCCAGCCTCAGTGTGGGTGATACTAACCCACGGGTTGGAGCTATAAACTAAATTTAAAAAGGAAAGTGAATGGAGCATCAGTATTCATCTGTCTCTATTCCCTGTCTGTGGACACACCAAGAGCAATTGCTTCTTGTCCCTGCCACCATGCCTTTCCCACCATGATGGTCTGTATGTGTGCCTTTTAACTGTGATCCCAGACAAGCCTTCCTTCCTGAAGCTGCTTTTGTCAGGTGTTTTAATCAAAGTAATGGGAAAGCAAATGCTAATTGGTATCAGGAAATTGGTATCAGAAGTGGGATTATTTCCATTATAAGCCGGATTATGTGGTTCTTGAGCTTTTGGAACTCTTTGCATGAAGAATGTGAAAGAGTTTGGAATTTCAGACCAGTAAAGTCCTAGAATTCTGTAAGCAGAACTTAAGGGAGCTTTTTTGAGAGAACAATGATTCTACTAGACAAGAGACTAGGGAACATTCATGTTATATTCTGGCAAAGAATTTAGATATGTTCTTCCCCGTCCCAAGGAATTGACTGAAGCCAAATTCTATCACAATGGGCTAATTTTTTATGGTTGTTACTCTTTGCTTTTATCTGGTTTCACTGTGAGAGGAGGGTAAGTGGAACCTAAAGACCTGGAAATGTGAAGCGTAGCAAGGAAAGGAATGTGACTGAATTTAAAGTCGCTGATGATGAGGGCTCAGAGAAATAGCTGTAAGTTAGAGATTGACCCAGAGGTCCTCACTGGGATAACAGGAGAGGTACCTTGAAGGCAGGACCCCCCACAAAAGCTCCAACTTTTAAACAAGGAAATTAATTTCAAAGGAGAGAGCCTAAGTCAAGACCTAAGAGTTTCCATTCCAAAATGATCACTTAGGCAAGTGCTTTCCCATCCTCAGCCATTGCAAGCCTTCTTCAGACACCCAGAGTCTACTACAGCTGGGATAGGAGGGCCAGGTAGCACCCTGAACCAGCAGCATAATCTAACAGTGTCATCACAAGGTAGCATTGTTTTCAGGTGCACCTTCTAATAGTGCACTCCCTGGGCCAAGCATATTCAAACCACCACAATTGAGAGATTTGCAGAAAAGCCAAATGCATTTTATTAGAAGATACTTATGAGCCTCAGAAGACAAGCGGTAGGGTGTCGTGATTTTTTTTTTCAGGGTTTCTCTGTGTAGCCCTGGCTGTCCTGGAACTCACTCTGTAGACCAGGCTGGCCTCGAACTCAGAAATCCACCTGCCTCTGCCTTCCAAGTGCTGGGATTAAAGGTGTGCACCACCACCGCCCGGCAGGTGTCGTGATTTTTAAAGTGATGTACCTGGTATCAAGTTGACTAGAAGTCCAGCTGCGATGGCAAAAATTCATTGTGAACTTTGATGGATTTAGCACTGTTTGGGAAGCATGCCTCTAGGAGAGTCTAGGAGGGCATCTAGAGATCTTTCACTCCCAGAAGGCCTACCCTGAGCTAGATGGTACTGTCAAATGCAATGACATCCTGAATAAGTAGAAGGCAAATGTCAACAGTTATCTCATGTCTTTGCATCTACGGATGCAATGTGAATAGACACTTCATGTTCCTGCCACCTCGCCTTTCCCATCATGGTGGACATCATTCCTCTGGACAGAGATTCAAAATAAATCTTTTCATTCTGTATTAGTCAGGGTTCTATAGAGTCACAGAACTAATGGACAGTCTCTATATAGTAAGAGAATTTGTTATGATGATTTACAGTCTGTAGTCCAACTCCCCAACAATAGTCAGCTGTGAATGGGAAGTCCAAGGATCTAGTAGTTGCTCAGTCCCAAAAGGCTAGTAGATTCCAACAGATGTGCTGGCAAGTAAATGCAAGCAGGCAAAGAAAAGCAAATCTTCCTTCTTCCAATGTCCTCATGTAGGTCTCCAGCAGAAGGTGTGGCCCAGATTAAAGGTGTGTAACATCACACCTGGATCTAGGACTTGTTTTGTCCCAGCTGACCTTGAACTCAGAGATCTCCTTGCTTTAGTCTTTTGGGATTCATATCCACTATGCCTCAAGATCTCCACGCCAAGATCCAGGTCAGAAACTTGTATCTCTCAGCCTCAAAATCTGGATCACAGGTGAGCCTTCCAATTCTGGATTGTAGTTCATTCCAGATACAGTCAAGTTGACATCCAAGAATTGCTATTACACATCCTTAAATTCCTTCATCAGACATTTTGTGGAACAATAGGATGTGTGACTAGCTTACCTCCCAGCCTCCCTGGTTCTGTTTCTCTGCCTCCGGCCTTTGCACATTCTTCCTTTCCCTCTTTCTGGGAAGTTCTTCCTCTTTTCCTAGTTACCTTTCAGCTCTCTGTTACCAGCCCTAAGGCCACTTCTCTGGGAAGCTATGTGTTCACAGACAGTACTCCAGAAAGGCCCCCTCTGTGAGAAACCCTTACAATACTGCTCCTTCCTCTCAAGCACTTCTGCTCAAGATAAATGACCACAATGAACTCTCTCTGTCTTCTCAGGAGACACTTTGCCTTTTCACCTCCAATGTTCCAGAACACAGTCCTTGCTTCTTAAGCACCCCCAAAGAGGCTGCTCAGCACCCCACTTCTACCCCAACCTCTCTCTACCTTCTTATCCTCTTACCAGGTGTTAGAGACTAAGAGGGCACAGAAGTTTCACCAGGGTTGGCTTTTCCATTAAATCTCAAGACTTAGAGATAGTAAAATATATTGCCAACTGGGACAGCGTGTTTATTTATTATTTTAATCAGACATTATTTGAGATCTACTGAACCAACTTAAAGCTGATGCTTCAATATATATGAATGAACCTGCATATGCTACCTAATTTTTATGTGCCTCAGTTTCTCATCTGTCCCTGTCCAGAACTGACAGAGAACTGAGCAGGAATGTTCTCCTGCCTGTGTCCCAGAAAATCCCCACAGGCTCCCATGGTATATTAGTCATTTTCCTCGTGTTGTGACCAATAAATAAAAAGAAGCAACTTGGAAGATGAGATATTTATTTCAGCTCACAGTTTGAAGAGATACAGTTCATCATGGCAGTGGGCAGCTCAGGCATGGGAACTTGGGTGGCTGCTTGCTTAAGTGTACAAATCAGGAAGTAAAGTGAGAAAAGGAAGCCAGGCCAAGCTATAAAACCTTAAGGCCGGCTCCCAGGGTCCACTATCTACCAGACAGGCTCTATCTCCTCAAAGTTCCACAACCTCCAAAAACAGTGTTACCACCTAGAGACCAAGGGTTTACATGCATGAGACTGGGGACCAGGGGAGCATTTTATATTCAGGCTACCACAGGGGACATTGTGTGTGTGTGTGTGTGTGAGTGTGTGTGTGTGTGTGTGTGTGTGTGTGTGTGTGTGTGTGTATGGAGAGCTGAGCTAATTTTAGTTTCCATGACAATACATGCAAGGGTCCCTCCAAATGCAAGCTTCTTTTGTGGAGTTTTAATTATCAGTGGCCAATTATGGTCTGGAAAGAAAAGTTCAGTGGATATTTCCAGAAATAAGCAACTCGTAAGTTTTCACTTGTCCGCCATTCCGAGCAGTTTGATGAAGTCTTATCTAGCCAGAGGTCTGAGTCATCTTTTGCCCAGCGTGTTTATATGTTTACACTGTTCACCAGATAGTCAACCACATAATAGGCATTCAGTCATCAAATGGACAGAAGCAGCCTCATAGCATGTGTATTCAATAGCCCCAGGGTCCAAGAGCAGAGGTACTGGAGATTCAAATATGCCACAGAGAAGCCACCAGGCTGTCCCCTACCATCGTCATAAGAAGGATATTTTTGAGATGATGGATGATGTTATTTGTCTTAATGTTTCTATTTCTCATGAGTTAATGTTGTTAATATCTTACTACGCTTAATTTATACAAAATTAAACTTTATCATAGGCACACATGGAGAAGAAAAGACGGTATACAGAGCATATTGCTCTCCTATTCAGTTCTTTTCTGGTCCTCGTGACCAAACACTGACAACTTAAGGGAGGAAGAACTTATTCTGGGTCACAGTTTGAGGGGAAGACATAGATTTGGGGATGTGACCTTTGCAAGAAAGGGGACTCTTGGGAATGAAAGGAGATGCTCACTGAGGAGCCAGGGGAAGTGATATGCTGCACCCACATGTCTCTACTTCAGTTTAGACTTGAGTGTGAAAGGAAGGAGCAAGATCTTACATGTCGGAGAGAGGAGTCCAATGGGAACCTCCCCAGAGTCTCCAGGCAGGCAGGCACCTGTGACACACACAAGGTAGTACTGCACAGATGGATCAGGCTCACGGGAGGAGGGGCAGCAGGACAGAGTTTTGAGTGTGAGAAGGAATGAACACAAATGAAGAAGCAGACCTTGGTCATGATGGGCTTGGAACTGAGGCAGGTGGTCCGCTCAGCTGTCTGCCTGTGAAGACAGCCCACAATGCTTCCACCAACAGAGCCGTTGACTCTGGATACCCTGAAGGGCATTATGTGTAGAGTGGGTGGTGCTAAACACAGGAAAGACAAAGGGAAATCTCCAAGGGGCAGACAGGCCTCACAGGGTCAAGCCAGACTAGTGAGAAGGATCACAAGCAAAATCAGGTCTGTATCTGGCCAAAGGCAAAAAACTCTTGGGTAGAGTTTTTTTTTTTTTTCTTTTCTTTCTTTCCTTTATTAAACCTTTACTGTTTAGAATAGATACTCTGTCGTTATCTGGAAAGTTCTACTCTAGGCAGCTGTCTGAATAGAGAAATGACAATTTGAAGAAGACTCTATCAACTGGCTAGGACTCTCATGGGGGCTTGCAGACATCAGGGAGCCTGTAGGGGTCTGACCTAGGTCCTCGGTATATATGTTAACTTGATGCCCTTGTGGGATACCTAACAGTGTGAGTGGGGTCTGTCTCTGACTCATTGGTGTGCTTGTGGGACCCTGTTCCTCCTACTGGGTTGCCTCATCTTGGTGTGGTAGTATGTGCCTCGTCTTCTTGCAGCTTATTAGGCCATGTTTGGTTGATATTTCTGGGAGGCCTGCTCTTTTCTGATGGAAGGCAGAAGGGTAGATCTGGGGGAAATAGGAGGGGAGAGAAGGGCCTGGGGAGAGGGGAAGGAGGGGAAACTGCAGTTGGAATATAATACATGAGAGAAGAATAAAAAATAAAGGAGAATGTTATGGGCTGGAAGGTGGCCATGTTTCTCTTGCATGTACATGGGGGGGGGTTACTGTGTGGATATAGGTACATGTGTAGTTGTGGATGCATGTGTAGGTATGGATGTGTGTCTGTATGTGTAGGTATATGACTGTATGTGGATGTATGTGTAGGTATGGGTACAAATGTGGGTGTATGTGTAGGTGAGGGTGCATGAATGGGTCTGGGAACATGTGTGGGTCTGGGAACATGTGTGGATAGTGCCTTTGAGGAGACAGGAAAACAACCTATCAGTGTCAACCAGTCTTCAGGGACCTTCTACCTTTCATTTAGGACAAAGTCTCTCACTGGACTAGAGGTTTTGACCATAGGCCAGCCTAGTTGGTCCATGAGCTTCCAGGATCCAGCTGTCTCTTGCTGTTGAATGCTGAGTCTACAGGTGTTAACCATTGTACACAGCTGGTTATGTGAGTTCTAAAGACCAAAATTCAGGCACTCACTCTTTGGTCGTAAGTGCTTTCTGACCACCACATCAGACTCCCTGGTTATACAGTTTGGTTATGCTCTAGGGATGCTCTAGGGATTGTAGTCTCATCCCCCAGCCTTCTGTCATGCAGTCAGGGTTACAAATAGCATCTCACTGAGTATGGAAGCCACCTGGGCCAAGGTAGAGGCCAAACTATCTAGGAGGACAAAGGGATTTCCTCCTCCACTAACAAGAGGAGGAATGGATGGGAAAGGAAATGTGCGTTGTGCAGGACAACTGTTCAAAGCACATTAAATACTTGTATGAAAATATATTATGTAACTCAGTAGCCATATAATTTAAAATATAGAGTTTAACAATATTTTTAAAATGATGTCAGTAGTATGCCGTCTCTAGGAGACATCTTTTAAATGATTGCTTTATATTTTATTTATTTTGCATGTATAAAGCATGTGTGACGATCATAGAACCCCTTCCAGGAATTGGTTCTCAACAACCATAGAATATCTGAACAAAAGACCCACGGATGTAAATAAACAATAGTATCAACTTCCTCGACTTGGAGGAGTTCATTTACTTCCAACAGCAACCAGTTTGGTCCCATTTAATAAGAAGGCATTTTGTTGTTTCGTTTTATGATACCAACTCTAACAGTTGTTTAATATAAATAAGGAGACTTAGAACCTTAAAGAGTGTATTTCATGTCTTTCTGCTTTTCTGAGACCTTCACGCAGGGAAAGCAAATTTTGTGTATAAAATGTAACCAAATCAATTGTTCTGATTTTAAGAGGGACTGGCAAAGCAAATGTCAATTTGCTTGACGAATGCCTAGCTGACGGCCAATGAAATTAAGTCACAGATGCTGTAACTTAATAATCCAATCACTGAATCCACCCGCTTCGTGCAGCATTATCTGCAAGCTTGGGTCTCCAGGTTCGGTGACTTTAATAGCATCGCTAACCTGTCTGAGGATATTTGCTGGAATTGAGATCTGTGAGGGGCCACACAACACCCCCTGGGCTGTTTGCTCCCTCCTCCGCTCTCCAGAAGCTGCCACAGTCTCCCCATGCTTATCCAGCCAAAGAGCACCATGACCTCTGGTAGCGACAATGCCACTGTCTAAACCCTCTCAATGACTTCACCTGGGACAGTATTAGAACTCCAGGCCTGAGCAGTCCATCTTAATCTGTCACCTGTCCCCGTTTCAACTCTGATCAGCTCCTTGGGCTCTCACGGGGCTTCAGGTGTCTGTACAAACCCCAGCATCTTAGTGTGAGGTGCTCAGGCCTGCCAGCCTCTCTCACCTCCTAATACCCCTCAAACCCCCACCTATGCCTTCGGCTTGCAGTCTCTTGTTCTCCTCTGCTTACTGTGTTCTTACTCCTGAGCACGCACCTATTTCTGCACCCTAAGCTTTTCTCCACCCCCGGACCTTTTTTCACGCCATTGTGACTTCCGGTGGTGTCAGTCTTGTTTCCTCCTTGCCAAACTGATCCACCTTTATCACTTCTGCCCTAGATTAAAACACAGATCGGTTGAAAGAAACTGATGGATATGTATTTCTTCCAGGCGAAGTGTTCCCTGCCCTCTCTACACATGGCCTGGGCTGCGTTGACACACCCCGAAAGTACTAAACCATGGCCTGGGCTGTGTTGACACACCCCGAAAGTACCAAACCGACTTAATGTTTGGGTTCCTCACCCTTCCCCCAGGTCAGTGGAGGCCTGGCCTCCTGTGTCCTCTTCACAGTTTTGTTCCCAGGGCCTTAGGGTACCAGGGACAGAGTAAGGATTCTAAATGTCACTAATGACTCAAGTTCCCTGTTCGTTTAGGCAGGACATTTGCCATTTGAGGGTGACTCACTGGATTGCTGGCCGCACGGGCCCCTCCTCTCTCGGAGGCTGCCATATCCACTCGTCTCCTGCTTTCTACCCCCACTTGGCTTTGGGCCCTACATAGTGGAGTAGGCTACCCACCCTCTATCTGCAGGTTGCAGGTCCCAGCAGCCTTGCCCTGTCTAATCCATCCTTCCTGACTCTGGGTCGGAGATGGGTTGACTGCCTTCCAAGGATGTCTTCCTGCCCTTGGTCACAGGAGCATTGCCTGAGGCAAAGTTCTGGATGCCATCTCTTGCTCATAGTTTCCTTGTCAAAGAAAGGGTCACAGCAGCCACCCCAGTGTCTGCCGTGCTGAATGGCTCCTTCTTTCTTTCCATCTGGGTCACCTCCTCCTGTACCACTGACCTCTAAACAGAGTTGCCATCTCAAACCCATCAGAGATGCAGGAAACCTGTACATTTCCTGCAGTGGACTCCAGTTTGAGAGCCTGATACGGCGTCCTGATATCTTGTGTAAATTCTTCTAGCTGGCTTTCAATATTATCTGCATGCACCAATTCCGAATACATAACCCCAGCTCCATCAGACTGGCTGCTGAAGAACAAACCTCATTCTTGTGATTTTCCTCCTCCCCAACCTCTTTACAGATCCTGTTCCTGACGTTAGACTCCAGCTCCACTGCAAAACTCAAAGATATCACAGGCCTGCCTGGGTGTGTTACACTAAAGCATCTGGCAGCTGGCACTGCTTACCGTGGGAGCATGTAGACACACTTTTCCTATCTTTGCCAACCTCTACCGGACCAGCCTTGTTCCCCGTAGGCAGACAGAGGAAATGGTGCTTACTCGCTGAGCCTCTTCTGAGATTACAGGCTGTGTTGCCCACAGAGCAGACACATAGATCTGCAGATTCAGCTTGGGCAGGCTGGTGAAGCCCTGGGACACAGAGAACCTGTCTATAGGCTTGTCACACCTGCACAGGTCAGAACAGGAGCAACTTGGCCCCGTGACCAAGAAGCCCTTGACATACAAGAGGGTAGCTCTGAGGTGCACCAGGAATAAAAATGACATGCTAGACTTCAACGACTTAGTAAAACAATTGTAAAATAATTCAACATTTTTATGTGACTCATGCTTAAACAATATTGAGTTGAGTTAAGCAAAATATTATTAAAACTAGTTTCAGCAGCTTCTTTTTTATTTTGGAGGTTTTCCCCCCTCAAAATGCTCAGGTTTGAACTCCAATATTTTGCCCGTGTTGGGCAAATGCTCTACAACTGAACTACATGTAGTGCTCTTTTTAATTTTTTTTTAAATGTGGATTCTAGAAGGTTCTCCATGGCTTGTGTTTGTAACTCCATTAGACAAAGCTATAAGGTTCCATCATTATGTTTGACCACAAAAATACAGACCCAGAAAGAAGAGTTCTAGGTCCTGGTGAACACAGGGTGGTCAGAGCCAGTGCTCTGACTCCTGGGTCCTGGTGGCCTCACAGCTCTTAAGTCTTTCATCATTGGTGCCTTCTGGAAGATGTCAGTATGTAGATGTCAGCCTTGGGTCCCACCTATGCCGAGGCTCCCACGTCTCACTCCCCTCCCCATTCAGAGTGGCTCCCACATCCCCCCACTCAGAACTGCTTGTCTTCACCCACTTGCTATGCTGACCACACACCAGACATCTGCAGGGCAGGAGATGGTAACAAACAATCAATAGTCCGGCACGGCAGGCTGCACGACCCAAACCCAATTATGTTGTTCAGAAACTTGTCTGTAACTAAAAGGCGTCTGAGAAATCACTGTCACCATCTCTGAGGGGGAGAGAAAGCCGGTCATTATGCCCAATTGGATTTATATTGACTGCTGTCTATTGTCTGGGGACAGCAGGGCCGTGCAGGCACACGTGCGCACACACATGAACACAGCTCTTATTTGCCCGGACATTTGTGTCACTGTCTCACATATGTGGCCTGAGATTCTGTAATTAACAGGCTGACTTCCTGTGCTTCATCCTAATGTCTTTCAAGACAGGGTCTTACCGTGTAGTCCTAACTGGCGAGTACTCCCTATAGGCCTAGGCTGACCTGGCACTTACTGTGTAGCCCACACAGGTCTTGAACTCCTAGCAATCTTCTTGCCTCCTAACACTGGATTACACACATGTTTCACATATGTGTAACGTCTAGATTTCCCAGATCCTCAGAAAAGTACAGAACTGGAACCCCCAAAGAGGACAGTAGATCCGCTATCTCATTTGACCCCACCCAGACTCTTAGCAGAGACCCCAAATGAGAGACGACACTTTGACATGAGAAATCACTTGGAAATCCCTGCAGGTGTCTGTACATCAGACATGAGACTTCCAAATGGCAGTGGGACAACCTGGGAGCCTCCCAGCCATCTGTGTGGGAGGACCTCAACAGTCCACAGTGGCCATCTTCACTGGGGACACTAGGAACTGCTGGAGAGACTCAGATACCTCTGTTTAGTATGGAAAGACTGGAAAGTAGAGTGAATCCAAAGCTCATGGGACAGCATGCTAAAAATGACCCACTTTCAGGGAACCTAGGGAACCTTCATTCAAAAGGCTCACAGGCCACTAGAAAGCACAGGCAGGTGAGGTCTCCATGGGCCCCACCAGCTACTCATTCCGGGGAACTGAGGGGTGACTTTGTGAGAGCACATGGGAAGATAGACTGCTACTTCCCAGATGTTGTTGTAAAGGCTTGTCTGCAGCAGATTCATGTGCAGTTTTTCATAATTCCACTGTGAGGTAGACTGTACTTATAGAAAACAGCAAATACACCTTGACCATGTGAAGAATAATTTTGCCATGAGTGCCAGGGTAACCCCTACCCAGCTCAAGGTACAACCTCCAGCAAAAGCCCCATGGGGCCCATAGGGCACCTGCCTTACCATAGTCACCTTTGTGACTACTCCTGTCTTGTACATATGGAGATGAATTTTTGTAATGCTATAATTTTCTGGCAACCCATCTAATAATTAATGGAGTGGGGATTTCTGGTTTTGTTGGAGACTCGGTTGTGTCATGTGGTGTTTTTCTGGAAACTGTCTTACGAGAGGATGTTGTACTGAGAACAGACACGTAGTGTTTCTCTGGAAGCTGTCTGGTGAAAGGGCATGTGACGTTTGGAAAGAATGTAAGTATAGCCCAACAGACGTAGATGATGCTCTGGCATTGATCACCTTGCTGGTCTTTGCTGATGCTGGTTTTCCCTGACGACACTCTGGCATTTTTTCATCTTGCTTTCTTCACTGATCTTCGCTTATCGTGACTTCATAGAAAGAAATGCACCAAAGAACTTCTGGAGATATTCTGTTTGCTTCTTGCTGCTTCGGCAGACTCTTGCTGATCTACCGAGCCTTGAAGTTTCTTCTGGATCTAGCTGCTTCTACTGATTCGAGTGAACTGGACTGCTGACAAAGAAGATTGGTATCAAGTCCCAAAGTTCTTCTAAACAGGTCCATGTCCCCTTGCCCTATTAGCCATCTTCCTCCCGTATCTTTGCTCGGTGGGCTATAAGGATGCTTGAAGCATTTAAGAAACTTTATTAAAGTAGGTTTTGAAAAATATAAGCCTACAAATTAAAATTTATTTTCATTGTGCCTTTTCCACTACAAACATGGTTGGTGTTGGTTGTAAATGTTTAACTCTCATGAGTGGAGCGGTGTGCTTCAGCAGTAGAACACGTGCTTTAGCTTCAGTGAGGACCTGGCTCCTTTCTCTCCCAATCAGCAAAAAACCAGACAATTAAAATTGTTTGGGTCAACTTGGGAGGCAGAGGCAGGTGAATTTCTGAGTTCGAGGCCAGCCTGGTCTACAGAGTGAGTTCCGGGACAGCCAGGGCTACACAGAGAAACCCTGTCTCAAAAAACCAAAAAATAAATAAAAAATTGTTTGGGTCAGCAAAATGGCTCAGTGGGTAAGAGTATATTATTATATAAGCCTGAAAACCTGGTTCAGGTCCCTGGATCACACAGGGGACAAAGAGAATTAACTCCTGAAAGGTGTTCTCTGACCTCTACCTACACACTGTGGTAACCGGCACTCACACATATGCATATTCTGCAATATTAACAGTTTTATTTCACTTTCAGTGATACAGAGCACTATATTAGTCTCACTGATTTGCCTTGTTCTCTTGACAGATGTTCCCATTATTTGGTCTTCATAGACAATATCACAGTGAGCAAGCCCTGTGATCCTGCCCTGTGGCCCTCTGAGCACACCTGTGCACTCTAAGGATCAGGGATCAACTGGGAGTGGTGTATTGCATCAGAGAACAGAAGACCTTCTGTAGTAGATAGAGCCCATTCCAAAGGCTTGTCTCCCTGAATCCCAGATTCATGATTGTCAGGGCCTGTGGAGGCACTGACCAGAGTGCTCACTCCCGTCTATTAGATCCAAGACCAATAAATTGTCACTTCTCTTCGACCCTTGAGATGTAGGGGTTTGTCCTCTAAAAGGGACATGTTGGCTCAAACCCTGTCCCAGGTGCTAAGGATGTAACTCAGTGACTAAGGGGTAGGTTGAGCATGCCAGAGGCCCTGGTTCAATCCCCGCACCTTCTAAAATAAGGTTGTTAAAAACCAAACCCTGTTTCGGGAAAAAAAAAAAAAAAAAGCACACAAGCCTGTAATCTCAGCCACTCTAGAGGCAGAAGCTGGAGGGTCAGGACTCTTCAGTGTCTTCCTCAGCCTCAGCCAGCTGAGGGCCCACCTGGGCTACATTAGACTCTGTATCAAAACAACAAAAGAAAATGTAGTTGTCACAGTGGCACTAGGTACAGGTCCTGGGGCCCTCTGCTGGAAAGCAGTTCCCACTGCTGCCACCCACGGTTTCAGAACCCTGACAAACTCAACCTAGATGGGTCTAGAGCAGTGGTTCTCAACCTGTGGGTCACCACCCCTTTGGGGGTAGAAAAATGTTTCCATGGGGTCACCTAAGATTATCGGAAAGCACAGATATTTACATTACAATTCATAACAGTAGCAAAATTACAGTAATGAAGAGTAGTAATCAAAATAATTTTAAGGTTGGGGGGTCACAATAACGTGAGGAACTGTATTAAAGGGTCACAGCATGAGGAAGGTTGAAAACCACTGCTCTAGGGGAACATTGGGACTTAAGAGAATGTCTGTCCCAGCATAGGTCTGTTCTGACTGGTCTCCTCTCAAAGGTGTCCTCACCCAGGACTTTCCCCAGGCATGGAGTGGGTCCTTCCAACCCCAATACTGACTCATCCTTCAGTCCAGGTATAGAGATCTTGGAGATCTAGTTCTTGGAGGTTTTCTTGTGTCCCATGGTCAGGCTCATAATTAAGACCTATCTTGTGCTATATAATACTTACTAAGCACATACTACATGCCAAGAACTGTGCCAGCTTTGGAGGACACAGAGGACTTGATCAGTTACTACACACTATGGAGGAAACAGGCATCAGACCTAGCCACTAAACAGGTATAATTAAAATGGAGTCTAGGAAAGTCTGACATCTGTGTCCACACAGCTAGGTAGCACTTAGAGAGCAACAGAGAGTGGAGTTTGGAACTAATATTCCTTGTGCAAGACAAGTAGGAAGCAGAAACTTTGAGCTTTTAGTGTTATGGGACTGATTGGTACCATCAGACAGAGGCTACCATAAGCCAAGGTCACTGATGCCTGCCTGGCCCAGAAAGCCAGCATCCAGCTGGCTTGAAGATAGATGCCCAGGCTCCTCAGCTCTATCAGGCATCCTGAACTGTTATAGGGAGTAGTGACTGCTTGCCTCTGAGACTAGGGTGTCTGAGTGCTGAGGGGCATATACAAATATGTGAAGTGCAGGACCTTGGTTCCTTCAAAGAGCCAGGAGAGAAAATCTTACAGCCATGTTCAGAATGTTGAATAAGGGCTGTTTCCATTCAGACTGAATAAACTGGATCTTCAGGGAGAGAAGGATGATCACCTCAAATAAACAAACATTCAAAGATCAGACCAAACCCTGAGGGGAAAGTGACAGCTTGAATTCAGAGGGTCCTGCCTACACAAAGGCTGGGAGAGGAGACTCCCCTTACTTTCCTGCAATCAAAACACATGCACACACACATGTATACACACACACACACACACACACACACACACACACACACACACACACACACACGGCAGGGGGCTCCTTTTTGCAAACCAAATGTTGCAGGGTAGCTGAACACATAAAAAGAGCATAGTGGAACAGGGTTGGGAAAGGAAGCTCTTCACACACAAAACCCCTGCAACAGTCTTACTGTTACTATTACTGTGATGAAACAATGTTGCCAACAGCAAGGAGTGGAGGAAGCAATTTATTTGTGTTACACTTCCATATTATAATCCATCACCAGAGAAGTCATGGCAGAAACTCAAACAGAGAAGGAACCTGGAGGCAGCAGTTGATACAGAGGCCACAGAGGGATGCTGCTCACTGGCTTGCTCCTCATGGCTTGCTCAGCCTGCTTCCTTATAGAACCCAGTACCACCAGCCCAGGGATGGCACAGCCCACAAAGAGCTGGGTCCTCCTACATCAGTCTTAATTAAGAACATGACCTACAGGCTTGTCTACAGCCTGATTTTATGGGAGCATTCCCTCAATTGGAGTTCCTTCTTTTCAGATGACTGTAGCTTATGCCAAGTTGACATAAAACCAGCTAGCACACCAGGGAAACTGAGACATGGAGACACAGTCCTGACTGCAAGTCCTCAGTCGTCCTAGTCACCGTTCAATAAATCCCTGTTGGCTCAGTGACATGCTGATTGCTTCTCTCGGTCCTCTGTGCTTTCCTACAAATACTTTTTGAAGAGATCAACCTGGGCTTAAACCTCAGAAAGGCTCTTTAATGGCCTATGATTTTAATGTATAGTACTTGAAAGGGTTTTATTCTGTGATCTAGATTGCAAGGCTCAAGGTGGGGCAGTTAAAAGAGGATGAAAAGAAGCCATAATTTGCATCCAAGACAGGGATGTTCTTTGTTGTTCTGCACCCACATCAGCTTCCAAGTTCTCATTGACTAGAGGTGAGTATCCATCACCATGGCAACAACCAAGCTACTCAGGCTACTCCACCCTAGATATGTCTACTGCCTGCCCGGTTGGATGTCAGATTCCAGGGAGCTGGTGGGAGACATAGTGGTCACAGTGGGTCCAGCATCGCTCTTAAGTCATGGTGCTTATCTTAAGGGCTCTAATACCTTAGGAAAAGAGGAGTTTGGGTCCCTGTCCTGAAAGGCTGTGCCATTCACCGACACACATACTATAACAGCGGATACTATATGCTGAGCATTCCAAGTTCTCTCCTTTAGGGCTATGTTCCAGGGCCTGAGCTATGAACCCCGGATACCAAGTGAGTGACTAACCAGACTAACCCAGATGCCAGATGTACTTGGAGCCAGCTGCTTGGGAGTTTCAGGAGAGAAACTGAAGCCAGGACCTCACATCAGAACACACATGACCCCCCAGAAGCAGAAGAGAACCAAGGGAGATAGCTTAGGCTGCTGGCACGCTGGATCTGCGCTCAGATGGAGACATGAGAGGAGAGTAGGGGCAGGAGGTGTTGTTGGGGGTGCTGAGGGTGGAGCCTAGAATGCGGGGTGGGAGGGAGGGATGTAGAAGGCTGTGTATCCTCCTCCCATGCCATGAAGGCAGAGCGGGGTGCAGAGGTTCCAGGGTACAGGCTTGAAGCATCCAATATAATGCAGAGGGGAGACAGCAGGCAAACAAAGCTTATGTTAGAGAGCCACGTAAGTGGGGAGAAAGTGTGTCAGGGTGCTACAGCGCCGCCCAGGCTGTGGAGATCGAGGCCTTGGAGTGTCCTGGTAGTCTTTACTAAATTCAGACTCATACCTTACAATCTCTCTTTCTTCCCCATCAGGACAATGAAGGAGTGCTGCTCGGGCCAGCTGCCTGACCAACTGGGGTCACTGGGGACCATACCTTTGAAGGGTACGTATCCCACAAGCCAAAAGAGGAATTCTTTTCGAACAGTTATTACATGCTAAGTCATTTGAGAACTTAAAATCTGGACTACGTGTCTTTCAAGTCTGGGTGATGTGCTGGGTGGAACAGCGCAGAGGTTGAGAGAGCCTCTTTTCTTTCAGTTGACTGCAAGATTTGAGGTGGAGGCCAATCCAAGTCTGGGAGGCTGCTCTTCTTCCACCCGAAGCTTCTTCAGGCACCTGAAGCCGCTAAGAGGTAGCAAAGGGCGAACGCGCCACCTGCTGGCCCCGGAGCGCGAGGTCGACACGGTCTGGATCGCCACCTGGTGGCCACTTGAGGACTCGCATTCTGCTCCTTGTTTGGCCTCGCCAAGCCAGCTCTGCAGTCTCCAGATTCCCCAGGACTGGATCTTCCGAGTTATCGCCATCTGTTTCCTCACTCTACCTGTGCCATTTAAACTCACCCGAACTTAATCCTTTAGTTAAACAGTATCAGGCTGCCGGACAGCTGGGCAGGGTGATGTCACACAGTCTCTGGGCTAGTGCGGTACCCGCATCATTGGTCCTGGTACAGGGGAGACCCGGCGAGAGACACAGCAAGTGCTCCCCCACTCCAGGGCCCAGGAACTTATGGGTAAGTTGAGATCCCTCATGGCTCCCACAGAGCAGTCTGATAGAGACCTACTGAGTTATTTATGTGGCAGACGGTGCAAAGGGCACTGTGGTTTTACTCAGGTGGCTCCACGTTTAGACAGGGGGCAGAAGACTAGAACCTCATTATATTCTGGTGACAGGATGCAATGGGAACACATAAGGGACAAAAATCACTTCTAGTAATCTGGAAACTCCTAGGAAACTACATAGAACTGAGCCTAGAGAGCAAGTCATTATCCAAACCACAGGGAAAGGGACATTTGAAGCTCCGAGAGAGCAAATGGTCTGATCTCCAACCTTGGCTGCAAATTGTACCCATCAGAGACATTTGAGAATGCCACTGCCCAGACCAGTGGCCCCTGAAGGTTGAATGCTAAGGACTGAATGTGTCGCCCAGAGTCACGTTTTGGAACTAACTTCCAGTGGAGGTGAGGCAGTTAGCATTAGATGAGGTCATGAGGGAGGAACGCTCAGGATAGGATCAATGTCCTTATGAAAAAAGGAAGTCCCACGAGATCTCTGCGTCCATCAACCAAGAGAGGGCATCCCCCAAGAACCATACCATTCTGTTTGTAGACTTCATGCTCCAGACCCACGAGAAATGAATGTGTGATTAGGTCATTCGGGAGGCTGCTGTGGTGTGCAGATGAACTGTCTCCCCACAGATTCGTGTGTCGAGGGCGGACCCCCAGCTGATAGCTCTGTGCAGAGGTGGCTGGATCCTAGCTGGACTCCAGCTGGTAGCTCTGTGCACAAGTGATTGGATCCTAGCCGGACCCCCAGGTAATTGATAGCTTTGTGCAGAGGTGACTGGATCCTAGCTAGAACCCCAGCTGATAGTTCTGTGTAGAGGTGGCTGGATCCTAGCTGGACCCCAGGTGGTAGCTCTGTGCAGAGGTGACTGGATCCTAGCTGGACTCCCAGCTAATTGATAGCTCTGTGTAGAGATGACTGGAACCTAACTTAACCCTCAGCTGATAGTTCTGTGCAGAGGTGACTGGATCCTAAGGCTCTGATTTCATCAATTAACCCATTGATGGGTTCATAGGTGAGTGTGCTAGTAGGTGATTAGACCTGTGGGAGGAAGTGAGTCACCGGTGTGTGTGGGGGGTGTGCCTTTGAAAGGTATATCTTGTCTCTGACTCCTCCTCCTCTTCCTTCTCCTTCTTCCTCCCCGTCTACCTCTTCCTTTCTGTCACATTATTCTGCTTCATCACAGTCCCAAAAACATGCAGCCGAGAGACCACTAACTGTACCCTCTGAAACCATGAGCCCAAGCAAACCTTTCCACCTTTTCGTCTTAGGTATTTGTCACGGCAACATAAAATATAAATATATAGTCTAGACTGATAAGACAGAGAGTAGGGGCCAGGAGGTCATATTCTTGAAACTGGAGAGTCTATTTTCTGGAATACACATGTAGAAATACATTGCTGCCTGTGGCTACATGACACAAGGGTGGGAAGTGAGGGGCAGGAAGACACACAGGTCCTCATCTTTGGAACCAAGAAGTTTTGTTGCTAGCAAACTGGATAAGTGAACAAGCAAGGCATTTCTTCTATTTAATTTGCATAATGTGCATTCCTGACAGCCTCCATGTCTGTCTTTGCTCTGAGAAGAATGTGGTAGGGCTAGGGGTGTAGCTCAGTAGCTAAGGTGCTTGCCTAGCGCACACGAAGCCCTGGGTTGGATCCTCAGCATGGAGTGAGCTAGGTGTAGTGGCAGACTCCTACAATCCCAGCACTTTAGGAGGTAGAGGCAGAAGGATCAAAAGTTCAGGGTCATCGTTGACTATGTGCCATATCCAAAGCTGTCATGGACTAGATGAGATCTTGTCTCAGAAATAACAGACAGCCAATGAGATGTCTCAGTGGGCAAAAGTGATGGCCACCAAGCTTGACAGTCTGAGTTTGGTCCCCAAAATCCACATGATAGAAGAACTCCACAGATTATCCTCTGCTACCTGCCCCTCCAATACACACCTTGGCACATGTGCACATGCACACAGACAGACAGACAGACAGTCAGACAGACATAGATGATAGATAACCAAGAAAGAAAGGTGGAAGTCACTGAGGAGTTCACACTACCTTTCATGAAGTCACCAATGCTCTGAGGATTCACTTGGTTCAGCTTTTCTTGTGCTGATCTGGATAAGTAGCAAGTGTTTGGTAGGTATCTGTAGAACCCTCCAGCTCCATCGTGAGCCTCTTGGAGAGGGCAGTCTTCAATGAATTTGGGTTTTCAGGGCTTTGCCACACCTGATCAGTACTAACAAAGCCTGGGGAATGTAAGTTGGCAAAACCAGGAGCACTGGCCTGAAATTTCACCCTGGGGCACTTTGTCTTTGCAGTGGTTCTTGCTCACACCTTGTTGATTCCATTGCCTGAGGTAGATCTTCAAAGATTGAAGGTATTTAGAATTAAATCCTTGCAGGGAAGAGGGAGATGAATCCAGGAGAAACTGAAGACCTTCCTAGAAGTTGCCTTTGGCAAAGGCTAGAATCTAAGGCAGAACACTGAGCCCCTAAGGGCCAGGTACTTTGTTTTTCAAACTACCACCTCCCAGCGTTTTGTGGCTCCCCTCTGTAACACCAGCCACCACTTACCCAGGAACTAATTTTGCTAATTGCAGGACTCAGGTTTCTGAGCTTGCAAGCATCTCATGGAGACAAAATGCAGCCATGAGGTAAATTCCAATAACCTTCAAATAAAGGAAACAGGACATATGTCCTTCCCCGACCTTGCCAGCCAGGTCTCCATGTCATCTGTCAATGTCCTTTCCTTGGTGCTCAAAAGCTGCTTGTAGACAGATGTGAGTTAGGGTACTTTCTATAGGAGGGGACCCCAGAGAGCCTGATGGGGACAGCGGTGGATAATGAGGATCAGAGACTAGGGAGGTCATTTCAGAGTGTGCTAATCACCTGAAGCTGGCTGGGAAGAGGGGAGATGGTATACAGCATAGCCCAGAGCTATTGCATAGGAAAAGCAAGGCAGCCAGTGCCATCTGTTCACCCATTGTCCGTGGATGATTGCTTCCTCTGTGACATTTCTAGCTGGTCCAGCACAGGCTCATACCTTACTGGCCAAAAAATCTACAGAGGGAGTGAGTTGCTGAGACACAGGCAGCGTATCTACTCCAGATCACCATTCAGGGGCAGCTCTAGAGTGTCTCCACCCAGTGGGAACCAATCCATCCCAATGTGACAACAGTGTCATCACTGAATTCATACAAATGGCAGGTGTTCTGCTAGAATCCAGCCATGAAGACTTCTCCCAGGTGACAACTTCACTTGGTGATGTCATCAGTCCAGGCTGGGGCAGGTGCAAATGCACCCATGCAGTCATTTGGGGAGGCTGGGGCCACTTGGGAAGATTTTAACTCCCCTCAAAGTAGAAATGCCAAAGATAAAGGTAATTGTTTTTCTTACTGTCACAAAAAAAAGCAGTGACATCATCGGTTCTTTCATATTTTTAAAATGGTGCCTTTCAGGCAGACAGGGACGCTGACTGAACTGGGAACAACAGAGATGACCTTTCCTCTTGTACGTAAAGGTGTGGCCAGGTTTCTAAGGGACCTGGACACTAAACTCATGTAGGTTGTTTCCCAAGCCTCAATAGCTCCCATGGCAGATTATCATGGCCAAGGTTCTAACCCTGTACAAAACCAAGGTGGGGAAGCCTGCAGGGCCCACAGAGATGCCAGAGCTCTCAGTTTTTAGCAAGGTAGCGAAACTTCCCTTTGGCAAACAAACAGCATGAGGGCTTTGTAGGTGTGCAGGAGGCGGTTCTGCATCAGCTTGAAGGCGATGAACAGGATCTCCATGCCCACGATGATGTAGATGGAGAAGAAAAGGAAGAAATGAGGGTGCACCAGCATGATATCCCCGAACCCGATGGTGGTCAGGGTCACAAAGCAGAAGTAGAAGGCATCCTCGAAGCCGAGCTCGGTCTCCCAGAAGGGAAGGATAGCAGCCGCGCAGGAGATGTACGCAAAGATGACCAGGGCAATGACGGGGAGGGGGATGTCCAGTCTCTCCACCTGCTGGCCTACTTCATCCAGATTGCTGAGAATAGAACAGGACAGTCGCCCCAGCACCAGCTCGGGACACGAGTTACTCCTCTCCATGGACCGTGAGGGTGGTTGTAGCTCGTTCTGTTTCTCTCGTGCCACTAATCTCTCAAACAGCTCCACATTGCAGCTCGGAGACGCGGGCTCCCTGCTGGGCTGTGGGTCTAGGAGCTCATCAGCACCCACATCAATGACAATCTGAGGGATGGCTTCATCCACGGGTTTGCTGTCAGGCTGCTTCCGGCAGAGTGGGAGGGAGCACCACTTGGAGATATCGTGGGGTAGGCAAAGGAGAACCTGGAAGCGACTGTAAGCCCTGGATAAGATGGTGGCCAGGATGTCCCCTATGTCTGTGAGGACCAGGAACATTAGAGGGATTCCAAAGAGCGCATAGAGCATGCACAGGAACTTACCAAGCCTGGTAACAGGGTACATGTGGCCATAACCTGAGAAACAAGACAGCCTGGTATTGGTATCAATCTCCCATCATGCACCAGAGGTTCAAAGAGACCTGCTGTTTCTTCTCCTTAGCATGAAACTTTACACAGCAAAAATACTCATCCT
Organism: Uromys caudimaculatus; assembly: GCA_028551405.1. Taxonomy (NCBI): domain Eukaryota; kingdom Metazoa; phylum Chordata; class Mammalia; order Rodentia; family Muridae; genus Uromys; species Uromys caudimaculatus. Next base: position 1,846,024 of record CM052703.1, read on the forward strand.
GGGTGAGGTGCATAACTCACGGGGAAAGTTTGTACTGAGCAAGCCTAAGGCTGCGAATTTAATCCCCAGGGCTGAAAATAAACATATGCATGAATAAATAGATATTTATCTCAAAGCATCCACCATGCGTGTGGCATGTGTTTTTGACAGAGGGGCAGATAAGAAAAAAGAGAGGCAGCTCAGATCCAGACTGGAAATGCCTTTGGCAGGGGACATGCTGGGACTGAAGCAATTGTCCCCCATTTTCCTGTGGCTATTTTGGTGTGTTCCCCCGGGGCTGGGCTCTGCTCACCTGGAAGAGTGCAGATGTAAAATAGTTCTCATTGCATTTTCCATCCTCCCTTTGCCCCTTTTTAGGGTGTCTGGACTTCTTGGTATATTTGCTTTTATATATCAAGCATTTATTATACGCCAGTGGTGTGGACAGCAGTGTGTATTGATTAAGGAACAATAGAAAGAAGCCAAAGTTACAACCACATTGTCAGAGCTGTAAAGATTCAGATGAGGGAACTGCCCATGAGTGACAGGGAGATTGTCAGCACACAGCGCTCACCCAGAACCACCTCAGTTCACAGGCCCGGCCCTGAACTTCACAGACCTCTGTCTGACTGCTCACGTGTTTTTCGCTTCAGCTTGGAGAAGGGGCAGTCCTTCTTTGAGGTGACTAGCTGGGAAGATCCTCCCAGGCTGGGACCTGTGGCACTGTAGGCTAATATATCTGATGGCCTGAGAGCTAATTCACTTAGTGAGCACCTGCTGTGGGTAGTGAGTGGACAGCTTTCCTGGAGAGGTGTTCTCATCATTTACAAGTGGAGAAACTGAGGCAAGGGGCAATAAAGTAGCTTGGCCCAGTGCATATGTCTAATAAATACTGCAATTTACGAGTCTAGTCTACAAGGTCCTGCGGCCTAAGCAATGCTTGGAGTTTCAGGACAGAAATCTCATCCGTTGAGACCTGGCTGGCCAGGGCCCACCAGGATCTGTTTGTCTAACACTCGTACACCACCCTTCCTTCTGCAGGAGACAGAGCAGGGCCAGTGGCCCCTCAGAATAGGCAACTGAAGCTTCTATAGGTATTGACAAGCAGAGAAAAAAAACTTTGTTGTGGATATGTGTGTTTAATCTTTGTTTAATACAGAAAAATACATCAACTATGTAAATTAAATTGAAGGTGATTCTTAGTAGGCCGCACACTGGTCTCCTCTCTGCTTATGGCTTCCTGTTGGAAATTTGGCCTCCCAAGTGCAGACCGTGGGATGCCCACCTCAACAGGATGGGGGGGGCAGAGAGCTATGATCCTCAAAGGTTCTCATCAGACCCCTTTCGTTTGTCTCTAAGCAACTAATATCCCCAGCTGGGGGCTGGGCATTCATTCATTCATACAGTGAGTAGTTACTGAGGGCTTAGTGGACTTCTGCCTGAGGACATGTGAGCATTTACAGGATCCACCTCACTGAGCCTCTGATTCAGGAGAAGCCAATGTCAATCAAATACCCACCAATGTGACGGTTACCGTTTGAGATGAGGCCCAGTCGCAGAAGGACTGGAACAACTACTATAAATGTGGTTAAAACAAAGGCTTGCATCCAGGATTTAGGCTCAGGGAAGATTGCTTGGTGAGGTGACTCGAACAGAAATGGAAAGGAGAGTTATCCTCCTTTACTTTTGTTGCTGTGATTGAACACTGACCAAACCCACTAGGGGAGGAAAGGGTTTGTGTGGTTTACAGGCCACAGTCCATTGCTGAGGAAAGCCAAAGTAGGAACATGAGGCAGGAACCTAGAGGCAGAAACTGAAGCAGAGGTCATGGGGAAACCTTACTGGTTTGTTCTCCTCCCATGTTCAGCACCATTCTTACACAGGCCAGGCCCCGCTTCCTGAGATGGTACCAGCCACAGTGGGCTGGGCCCTCAACTAGTGGTCAAGAAAAAGCCCCATAATTATAGAGAGAATATCTTGGGCATTGTATGGATGCATCACCTGTCAATTAAAAAGCCAATGGCTCACGGCTTAGGCAAGAAATGGGAGGTGAAACATCCGGGAGGAGAAAGAATTCTGGGATAGAGCCAGACTCTATGGCAGGATAGGAGGAGACAGCTACATGGTACCTGAGAACAGGTAACTAACTTCTACACATGATCATGCCCTCGTGTTAATTATCTGATGGAGGTAATTCCATCACTGAGGTGTCTTCCCAGGTGTGTTAAGTTGACAATCAAGATTAGCTAGCTCAGGGACCAAAAACTGGCCATGTCCCGTGGCAGGGTCATACAGCTGAGTAGTTTGTATATATTGAAGGGGTTACAGGGAGCCGAGATCCAGCTTGCCTGCTGTGCATTCACCAACCTATGAGCTCAGGACTCTGTCTCCCTAGAGAGGATTCTAAATTTTAACCCAAGCATCTCCAGAGTAAAGCTGTCACTATATATAAGTAATCAAAAACAGGCCAGTGTGGTAATTGAATAAGAATGACCCTGTTAGGCTCCTGTATTTAATGCTTGCTCACCAGGGAATGGAGCTTTCTGATAGGATTAGAAGGTAGGTGTAGCCTTGTTGGAGGGGTGTGTCACTAAGGGTGGGCTTTTAGATTTCAAAAGCCCAAGTCAGGCCCAGACACTCCCTTTCTCCCTCTCCCCCCCCTCTCTCTCTCTCCCTCTCCCTCCTTCCCTCTCTCTTCCTGCTGCCCGAGGATCCTAATGTAGAAAGAACTCTCAGCTATTTCTCCAGCACTGTGTCTGCCTGGACACTGCCATGATCCCACCATAATAATGGACTGACTCCCTGAAACTGTAAGCAAGCCCCCAATTAAATGCTTTCTTTCTTTTCTTTTCTTTTTCTTCTTATTTTTTTTTAAGAGTCATCTCAGTATAGTGTCTCTTCACAGCAATAGAACAGAGTCTAGGACAGCCAGTGTGGCTAGCAGACATTGATCAGAGGGAGGGTAATGAGGTGATTCTGGAGAAGAGAGGGATCTAAGGACTTAAAGAAGGGGTACCAGCTGAGCAGTGGTGGTACACACCTTTAACCTAGCACTTAGGAGGCAAAGGCAGGTGGAGCTCCATGAGTTCAAGGCCAGCCTGGTCTACAGATCAAGTTCCAGGACAGCCAGGGCTGGGGGTGCGGGGGGTAAAAAGGGAGGGGATACCTTGGAGTATAAGAAAAGTGCTAGGAATTGGAACCCAGAGCTGGCATATCTGAATCCTCTCAGATAGGAATTTTTGAGTGAGCTCCCACTCAGAGAAGTTTGGCAGAGTTAAGGGACACAGAGAAGAAAGTGAGGGTATGGGCCACCTTACTCTGACTCATGAACTCTGTGACCTGAGCCAAGGCATTTTCTGAATTGCTGCCTCAATTTCCTTGGGTGCAAGGTCAATGGGCAGCACTTAATCCCCAAGGTACTGGAGCAGGTCCTGGAATCTCCATTACTTGGGAGGCTGAGGCAGGAGGATAGGAGGTTCAAAGCTGACTCTGAGCCTGGAGCATCAGTAAAGACCCTCTGCCCAAGCTTCATGTGGGCCCATCAGAGCCATCAGCTCTTAAGGGTGTCACAGGCTATGAACAAGTCCCCCACACAAGAAGCACCTCATTTTCCAGATAGGGTGCAGGCTTCATGATCTCATGTACTTCAGGAAGCTAACAGACACTTCAGAAGTAACTGCCTCCCCTCTACAGCTTCCAAGATAGGTCAGGGCATGGAGTTAAATTTATTTCAATTTAAAGAATCAAATCTAATATTGCTTGCACAGTCTGTAAAGTGCTTTTTAGGATCAAAATCCCCTCCAAAGCAGAACTTCTGGCAATCTCCATTACTGCCCACATTTAATGGACAATAAACAGATAAGGCAGATGACCTCTAGAGGGTCACGTAGCTGCATCCCACAAGAGCCTAAACCCGAAGACCTTGTCCAGGAACATGTCCAACCCAAGGTGGGCTTTCTAAGACCTTCTGAGTGAGATGTGTTTACGATCCAGGAGATCCCTGGGAAACAGGCCTCTGAGGGCACACAGCCCCACACAGGGAATGGGCTATCTGCCCCGATTACCGAATGCTGGAACTCAGAACGGAAAACTATCACTTCCTATAATGCATCCGTTATTCCGATACAATCACTCCACTGCACTTAGCCTGCCAAGTGTTTAATAGCCCAAGCATTTCTCTTCCTGATTCCAGGGGGCTGAGCCAGGTGAGAACTGACCAGCCTCACACCTATTAAGTGTCTCTTTTGTAGCATCATCAGGGGCCAGGTGTCTTTGAGGCGAGTTGGAGAGGCAGGGCTGAAGAAGCATTGCAGAGGGACTGCTATACCCAGCAGTGGTCACAGGCAATGCTGACACACCCCACCATCCTTTTCCAAGGTACTTTTGAACACAGGCTTCTCTAATTGACTCACACAATAGGGAGTGGTTTGGCGTTCCTGAGATTTAAACCAAGCTAATGTATTTCAACTACATCGGGATTTGAGGCCTTCACTCCCATTAGAGACACCTGGAGGGCTCACACGCCTGCCTGGGCCTGGATTCTAATAGGTCTGGGGTAGGGCTCATGGGGGTTTATGGGAGATAGGGAGGAGGTTAGGATATACAGCTGGACTGAGAGCATGTGTGGACAATGTCTTCAATGTTAGCATGTATCAGAGGAGGGCAGGGATGGCTTAGCTGGTAGATTGCTTGTCTAGCACACACAAAGCTCTGGGATCAATACTCACACTACATAAGAATTGTGGCAAATGCCTGTAGTCACAGCACTTGGGAGGTAGAGGTGAGAAGATGAGAAATTCAAGGTTCTAGAAGGCCAACTAGTTAAGACCAGAGGTTCTCAACCTGTGGGTTATGACCCCTTTTGGGGTAGAAAGACCCTTCCTTTCACAGGGGTCACCTAAGACCACTGGAAAACACAGACATTTACATTTGATCCACAGCAGTAGCAAAATTACAGTTACGAAGTAGCAATGAAAGTAATTTTCTGGTTGGGGATCACCACAATGAGGAACTATATTAGAGAGTCACATTAGCTGGGCAGTGGTGGTGCACGCCTTTAATCTCAGCACTTGGGAGGCAGAGGCAGGTGGATTTCTGAGTTCAAGGCCAGCCTGGTCTACAGAGTGAGTTCCAGGACAGCCAGGGCTACACAGAGAAACCCTGTCTCCAAAGGGGGGGGGGGAGAGTAACATTGTTAGAAGGTTGAGAACCGCTGGGTTAAGACACTGCAGATGTCATACTTGATGGCGCTGACCATTAGCCTACATTCCTCACACACTCCTCAGTTGTGTGGATTCTCAGTGTCCAACATGCCTTGATCTGTTACACTAGGTTGGTGGTTCTCAGCAGACTCCATCTGGAAAAGCCTGGAGATGGCGTGGGGGCAGTGTGAGCCATGCTCCTGTGTCTAATAGGTAGAAGACAGAGATGCCACATAGCTCCTACAATGAATGGGCTGGGTACCTATGACAGAGAATTATCCGGTCACAGTGGCCATGGGGCCACTTGTGGTCTAGTTCTGACCAAGTTCTTGAAGGAGGGGTAAAAAGACAACCTAAGCTTGTTCTCTCAGCCCCCAGCTTCTCCCCAGCATCTTACTCAAGATGGTTTCTCCCCTGTACCACAATTCTTTCACACTGGTCCTGCTGCAGGATTTTCCCGGTCCAATTACATTAGGGCAATAGGAGCCCTGTGATTGGACAGGGAACAGGGAGGCGGAGCTAAAGGTGGCAGAGAGAGATGGTCTTGGGAGAAGAAGGAAGATGGCAGCAGACATGAACTGGCGTAGCATCACCTATGATTATGTTATCATAAAGGTTAAACGTTTGGAATAAGTTGTCTAATCTAGGTGGGCAGCTTTTATCATTATCAATTGGCTCTGAAATTATTGTATTGGTATCTTGTAAATTGTGTTTTTATTGATACATAAATCTGATTGGTTAACTATATGCTTAAGAGTTTTAATTCTACCAGATAATTGGGTATTGAGATGGCTGACCGTGGGGCAGGCAATTATCCAGTGGGCCTGGTAGCAGAGATACGCCAAGGGATTCAGCTCCGGAGAATTGGCGGCGGGCTGAGAGAGTGAGATCACCCGGAGGGAGATCTGCTGCAGCCCACCGGTTGCCAGCCCGAGCACAGGAACGTGCGGGTTTTCCTTTTTAATATTTCCCGCCACATGTCCCTGGACTTAACTTGGGGATTGTGATGGTTAATCTCAGTTGTCAATGTTGCAGGATTGCAACATTGTTTCTGAGCATGGCTGAGTGATTTCCCAGACTGGGTTAAAGGGAAAATTCACCGTAAATTCTCTAAGCTGGACTCCGTCACTGGACAGAGGAAGCAAGCTGAGCAGCAGCTTTCCTTGTTCTCTGCTTCTGACTGGATGCCATGTTGCCCTCTGCCTCGTGCTCCTGCTGACACAACAGCCCCATCAGGAGAGACTGCGCCTTCTACCTGTGATCCAAAACCGACTCTTCCTTTGCTAAGCGGTTCTTGTCTGGCATTTCCTCTAGCAACAGAAGAGGTAACTAACAGGGATTGATCACTGCCCTGCCTGCCCTGGTCATCCTGAGGACAGGAATAGTCACGGGGCCCACTCATGGGCCCTTGTGAGAACTAATGGAGGTTGTCAATCACTTGGTCCTTGCTGTGGAGCTGTGGTTTCTATGCTTTTCTATCTGTCACCTACATTACCCACCATGCCTGTCTCCAGTCACACAACCAGACCCATGGCTGCAAGAACCCTCTTGGAGCTTGTGAGTTGCACGAGGTGTGGAGACAGCTGCTGAGGTCTCAGTGAGCAGACGCTTTCCCTGGTCCTTCTTAAACTACCCTCCCCCACTTACAAGTAGATCCATTGGATATTGGTCACCCAGTGAGGAGATAAATAGAAAGCTTCTAGAACAAGATCTCTGCTGATTATAGGGAACCCAGGGAAGGAAGGGGATTGTCAGCCCCTTTCAAATTACGTGGGTTTATATCTAGAAGTGATGTGGACCCTGTGGGCTCTTGGGACCCACTGAGCAAGAGGGTGAAGGAAGCCTGATATTTAGTGTCATGGGAGCTGCGTGTCTGCCCTGACTCCCACCAGCCTTCTCTGGTGTGTACGGGGCCAGGGGGACAACATAATCTTCTTGCCCATGGGTTGAGTCAGGTGGTCAGGCAGCTGCTGAAAGCACTGTGGCTGCCATTGACATGGTTTCAGCCTACATTCCAAGTGCCCTAGAGATAAGTCTGGTGAGGGTGTAGGGGAGCTATGAGTCCCCGTATCGGGCTCAGAGGGCCACATCTCTTTAGAGGTTACCCAGTTCTGAGTCTTGGTGGCCAGGCTCCAAAATGAACAGCTGACCACTACAGTCTGCCACTGTGGAACATGAGGGAGAGAATTGAATAGCATCTCTGTGGCTCCTGTGGGCCAACCCCTCCTAGGATGGGGACCTGCTCTTCTGAAAGACAAGGACATCAGGCCTTTGTCTACCCAGGAAGGGCAGGGACTAAGCAAGGGTCCACGCTCTTGATGAGAACTCTGACTGACCTAAAAGCTCCTGGCTTGGCCTTCCCAGTAGGCCTATCAGCTGCATGGCCAGACCAAAGGTTGTCTAACCTGGAACCTGCCCTTATTACTAAAGTCCTCTCAGAGCTGGCCTAGGACATAGACTCTAAGTCTCTCCCATAAACCTGGAGGCTGGGTCTTTAGAAAGACCTGAAGACTCTTCTCCTAGAGAAACTTTTCCATAAAGGGGCCAATAAGGTTTTACAGGGATCATTTCTCCTGTCTGGAAGCTCTCTCTCTTTGATCTGTCAGACTTCAGCTCACAGGTCATGTCCACAAGAAGCCCTCACCCTTCCCAAGACAAGCCAAGGCCTATCCCATCTGTGTGACCTGCCCCTTTCTCAGCTGTTCCTCTGTGTGTGTTTCTTAGTGTTTAGTGAACCATGGGTTGTTGTCTATTGTCCCTGTCTGTCATCAGACAGGTTTCCCAGGGAAATGGAACATACAACCTGTTCCTCTGTGCTGGGGAGACAAGTGGTTTACAGAGAGAGAAGTAGAGTGGGCTCAAGTGTACAAGAGCTGTGTGACTGAGCCTCAGTTTCTCCATCTGGAGTATGGGGATGACAACTGTACCTGTCTAGTTTGGGCATGAGAAGAACTATATTCATGAAGACATCGGGGCCGGGGATGGAGTTCAGTGGTGCAGGACTTGCCTCACCTGAGCAAGCTGTGGGCTTGACCAAACATACACACACACACACACACACACACAGAGAGAGAGAGAGAGAGAGAGAGAGAGAGAGAGAGAGAGAGAGAGAGAGAGAGAGAACAACGATATCATAACTACAGCCATGCATTTGTGGGACAAATGGGAAGAAAGAGTGCGACAGAGGAAAGACCACATCCACACCCCAGCTCCCGTGCCCTCTGTCATTCAGGATCCTGGCCTTTGTGTGACCTCTGAGAAGAGAGTGTATGACTTTGAGGGTGCTCAGAGCCCATCTTTAAATGAGTGGCTGTTTATAGCACTCTTTTTCCCAAGACAGGCAGCTCTTTTTTCAAGCCCCCACCCCTCCCTGGTTATAAAGGAGCCTCCTCTGGATGACCGATACACAAGGAATCTCCTCTTATCCTGGGAATATGCAAGTCAAGTGCAAAGACAAGGTATGGCCAGCTCTGCCCTCTCTGGGGAGTCTGCCCTTCCTGGTCCACCTTGTGCTCCAGGCTCCATGGGGGATGGGGAGGGCTCAGGAATCTGAGCTAACCTGCTGCATAGGCAACTTTCTGAGCAGAAGACAAAGGTCTGAAGCACCTCACAGACCCACAAGGTCATCCCCTTCCCCCACAGACCCACAACGTCAGCCCCCTCCCCTACTGAGGGAATGGTAGTAGACTAAGTCTTAGAGTCCATTTGTGGGCACCAATTCCACTCTCCGTGTGACCTCGACCTGTGATGTCACCTCACTGGGCTCAGAATGTGGAGCTCAAATCGCCTCATTCCTGGGGCCTCTGTGAGCCCCAGACATGGGCATGGCCTGGATTGCATAATAACTTTTGCAGCCGCAGAAAGCACACTATAGCATTTGGACCCCAGTGCTTGGACACTCCGCTTTGCTCCACGTCAACACCTCACCCTCCTCTGTAGCTCCCAACGAGTCACTTGCCACTTAGATGCCAAGAGTCTGAAGCCCACTCCCCAGTCCCAGTCCTCAGCCCAGCTCCAAGCCCACGTTCTCAGCAGCAGCCCCGGGCATTCAGCCCTAGTCCTCTCTACTCTCCAAACCTGCCCATCCTACCCATAAAAGCCAGAAACCCGATGGTTCCAGATCTTCCTCCAAGGCCTTCCCTGCCCTCCAATCACAGCTGTTGTCCCAACTTAGGATGTCATCATTGACCACATGGGCTTTTGAAGAAGCTTCATATGGCCATTTTCCCTCCTGGTCCTGTGCTGAAGCTGCAGGGGTCTCCGGGAGGCTGAGCTATCAGTTATTTCCCTGCTGGAAGTCTGCTGCACGGACCCCTGTCCTAAGGATGAGAAGCCTTTTCAGCCCCATGACCTGGCCTCAGCCTCTCTCCCTCTCCTCCTTTCTCCCTCTGTTTCCCTCCCTCCTCTCTTCACTCCTGACATACCTCCTTATAGCCACAGGTATTTAGTTTATTCTCAGGCCTTTGATTGTCCTAAAATATCCTCATCACCCAACCACCCTACCTCTCTGCCTTTCCACCCAGGAACTCTAGCAGGCTCAGCAGAATGCCACCCCTAAGAGGCCTTTAAAACATTCTCATGGTTGGATGCCCGCACCCAAGGCTGACATAGCTGCCCCTATTTTCTACTTTCAGGACCCCTTAAGCAAGTCACTGCCATGCACAAATCCATTTGATCACCTGTGAGCATGTCTAACTTGCCCAGGAGCCTGTGGGCTGGAGCCATGTCTGCCCTCTTCCCAGCTGATCTAGGCATGCAAGGTGGGCCAACTGCTTCTTACATGAGCACTCAGTCAATGGTACAAGAAGAACCACAGTCTGGTCTGTACCTTGCTCACTGGGGCCCTTGCCCAAGCATGGGGCTGCACCCACTGAAGAAGGAAGAATGTGGTCTTCTGATTTGCCTCCCACCCTGGAGCCTGTAGACCAGTAGCAGCCCTTCTTGCCCCTGCACTCCTTCCACCCCTGGCCTAGGAGAAGCTCCCGAAACCACTGTTCCTTGTATTAGATACAAGGATGTCTCAGCATACCTGCCAGCACATGCCCCCATGTCTCTCCCAGGCAAGCTGTTATTTGCAGCAGGACAAACCCTTGTACTTACCCACGGTGCTGAACACTGTGCAGCAGAAGAAGAGAGCACTCAGGAAGGACCAGTCCTCGGGTGCCTTGAACCACTGGGGCTTGAGCTGCTGTAGATGTGCACACAGGTCCTTCCTGCTACCTTCAACCACTGGGGAGAGACCAGAGTGATGAAAGGGCCGCCTGTCCAGACAGCCCTGCCCAGTAAGAGAACCCCCACCCCACCCCCATTGTCCCCAGCAACACTGCTGCATGGCCATCAAAGCCATCCTTGAAAATGCTTCCACAGCTTAGACCCAGCTGCTGGTGCCTATGGAGACTGAGAGGTCAGATAGTTCTGTGGAAGTCTGGGTGTGAGCTCAGCAGTCTTAGGGGATTGAGTCCTTCCTTCCTTCCTTCCTTCCTTTCTTCCTTCCTTCCTTCCTTCCTTCCTTCCTTCCTTCCTTCCTTCCTCTTCCTTACTTCCACAGTCCCAAACTAATTTCTTTTTTAAAGAAAAGGAAGGCCCAGGCTGACCCCCAATGCTATAATAACCAACGATATCCTTGAGTTTCTAATCTTCATGACTCTACCTCCCAAGAGTTGGGATTATAGGCATAGGCCGTTCTTAATATTTGAAGCATTTCTTTCATGTTTGGGTCTTTGGAGTTTTGTTGCTTTTGTTATTTTTTGAGACAAGGTCTTGCTACATACCCTTGGTTGGCCTAGAACTTGCTATGTAGGACAGGCTGGCTTCAGATGGTACCAATCCTCCCATCTTTGCCCAGTGGGTGCCCAGATTACAGTCATGTACCACCACATCCAGCCTTCTTTATTCATTTTTAAAAGGAATAAAAAGCCTCTGCCATCTCTCTTGCAGAATTCTAAACTGGACGCACAGGGCTTTCAGCAAGGCCGACTGTGGTAAGACACCCTGGCTCCTGCAATACTCAGAGCCACAGGCTTGATGAGCTCACCGAGCTCCCAGCTCAGCCTGCAGCCGTCTCTTGGGATGGAAAGCCTTTGCCCCTGGGCTCAGAGCATGGCATAGAGCCTGGCCCACAGCAGAAGCCACTACTCATTTTAATTGAATGACACTGGCCTGGGAATCTGACATCTAGACTCACCTTAACGACTTACAGCTCTAGACAAAAGGCTGCTTTCTGAGCCTCAGTTTCCCCATTTGCCAAGCAGTGTGTCCTGGTGGTAAGAAGCTCAGATTCCACAGTGCAAATGCCTGGGTTAGAATTCCTGTCTTGCTTGTTGGCTTGTATGTGAACTCTGAAAGTTATATAACCTTCCAGGGCCTCTATCAAAAGGGAGGCAATTCTTACTCAAGGTCAGGGTGCTTGGGGGGGGGGATTAAGTGAGAAAATGCATGATGACATCTAACTAACACTTATCAGCCCTTGACTTCCCAATGCTCCAGGACTGCACACTCTGCTGCTGTGTGTCCAGGATCCCCTATACAAATGAGATTTCCAGTCCAGCCTCAGGGATCCTGATTGTGTGCATCTGGAAGAAAACTTGGAGATGTGTGTTTTAAACAGATCCCCTGGATGAATCTGAGGTGGGGGCTGGTTCAGGGAACCCTGAACTTGACTGAGATGGGAGTCTTATGACAGCCCCAAATGTCCCAACAGTACCTCAAGCATCTCCCTGGCCATTGAGTAGAACCGTCACTATGACAAAGATGCAAGAAGAGGCGCCCTCCACAGAGGGACTCTGCTCCCCTAGACCAGCTTCCACTTAGTCCCAGCTGACAAGGCCCACTCCCAAACCATGTCCATGGGGAGCACCAGCATACAAAGGCCATGCAGGACTGTGAGCAGAGGGAAGCAGGCTCCCAAACCTTCTTCTTCTCCTGTTTTTTTTTTTTTTTTTTTTCCCATTTATCTATTATTCTCTTTTATTTTCTCTTGTTCTGCTGACTATCTTTCATCTCTGATCTTCTCACACTCTCTTCCTTTGCAGGACCAAACCAAGGGATGAAATGCAAATGGACAGGCACTAAGGATGCCTGCTGAGCATCTCCTGCCTTGCAGAGACCTAGTGTGTCTCATCTCCGCTTTAAAAGGGTTCTTACTATTGGCAAGTCTCGGAAGGTGGCTCCCCCTTCTCTCTGGTAGACTGGTCCTGCAGGCATAGATCTCACACACTAAGCTAAAAAAAAACAACAACCTGGCCATCACCAGTCCCAGCCCCTGATCCCATCCCCCACAAGTCCACTGCAAACAGACTGAAATAGGAATCAACTTGTTCATCCTGGAGAATCCAAACCCAGCTTGGATGGTTCCTTGATGTCTCATAGAGTTGCACCACTGATCCCACCAACCCCACCAAATCTCCAGCGACTAACCCTCTCCTAAGCCCTGGGGGCTGGGTGGGGCTGGTGGGAGCCTGAGGCACAGCTGGGAAGGGAAAGCTGGGCCTTAAGAGCACCTGCTTATGGCTCTCTCTTTCCTCACTGCACCCCTGGGAGGGCGCCTGTTCATCTTCCCACTGCTCAAAGGACAGAAGCTAGACTCAGGGAAATCATTTGCCTAAATCCTGTCAGGAGTTACAGGTAAGCTGCTCACAGCCTCCTGCCAGGACATCTCCGAGGCAGTAACAGCTCCTCCGCACCTACCTGTCAGGTTACATTTCAGGATGCTGCACAGATCGTCCAGGAACTTCTTCAACTCAGGGTTCTCCTCTGCTTTTGGGTCAGGGCGGCCCTCGACAGCGGAGAAGAGAGCAGCACCCACCAGTGCATAGGTCACCAGGCAGCAAAGGAAGCAGAGGCCGGGCAGAAGCTTGCCCAGGGCTTCAGGACAGCATCCCCTGGCCTTCCCCAGGGCCCCGGGGCAGCATCTCCTGGCCTCAGGTGGCTCCTCAGCCTCCATCCTCTTGGAGCAGCGTAGGGCAGGACAGGAGGAATGTGTAGAGGAGGCTGGAGCACCCAGCCTGAGAGAGGAAGGTGGGAGTGGCCGGAGAATTGCCAGGCTCCAGCCTTAAGTGGATGGTGCGTGAGCTTCCCAGAGGACTCGGAAGCAGCCGGAACCCATCATGTTCCGCTCATCCAAACAACTGGGATGGCGCCCCTGCTAGCGCCCCAAATTGTTATTGATCCTCCTGACCAGCGCCAGAGTTTCTGGCGGGGGCTTTGGGAGGACCTCAGAGATTGTTTTGTACTTTGCTCTGCCTTTCCTGTTCTGAAACTGCAGCTTCGGCTTCCAGGTACCGAATTTAGCATTCAGGACTTAGTCAAATGACTGTTCTTTCTGAACACTGTTAAGGAACATCTTACCCCGGCATACCTGTAATACTGAACAACAGGAATAAAAATTAGCACAGTATAGGCCTACTGTTTCCAAAATGCTGGAACCTGTCTGGTTCTCTCAGTGGCCTGGAACTTGCCCAATAGACCAGGTAGGCTGGTCTGGAAACCCGTTCACCTGTCTCCGCCTCCCCAGGCTCCGCCCCCAGGCTCCGCCTCCCCAGGCTCCACCTCGCCAGTGCTGGGATTGTAAACAGGTGCGGTTAGGCTCAGTTCTTTCTT
>CM052703.1:1859901-1983048 GCA_028551405.1 Uromys caudimaculatus
CCTAGCCTGAACTTAGTATTTATTGAGTTCTTCCTCCTTTAGAGAAGATTAAATCTTTCTAACCCAGAGTGAGGGAAGTGTAATGGCTTAAATATAGCTGTCCGTCCAAATTCTCTGTTGGGGAACTCTGTCTTTTGGGCCCTATGTGGCTATCGCTAGCTGGAAATCATAGCATCTGTGACTACCCACGTGAGATATCCACAAAGCCCCTCCCATTTCTGAGGATATGTTGGAGGCTGGGGAGAGGGACTCTTCTTAGCTGCCTGTGAGCTACCCATTCACTTCTGAGTGACTCTAAGAGACTGGTGTTCACCAAGCTGGACTTGGGTAGAATTGTCTCTCTGCTGAGTCACTATCTCTCTACCTGAGGTGACTAGAAAGAGAGACCTTCTTGGCTCGGCAGGTAAGGGTGTGTGCCACCAGGCTTGACACCCTGAGTTCCATCCCCCAAATCCATGAGTGATATGAGATAGCTGGCTTCTGTAAGCTGCCCTCTGACTTCCATGTGTGTTCCATGGTATGTGCATGCATGTGTGAATGTGTACACACACACACACACACACTAATAAATAAATATAAAAATTATGGAGAAATAAACTCCCGGGGTTGGAGACAGATGATAGCTGAATAGTTAAGACTGCTGGTTGCTCTTCCAGAACACCTGGGTTCGATACCTAGGACACACACAGTGACTCACAGCTGTCAGTAACTTCAAGTAATCCAGTGAATCTTTTGGCCTCCACAGGAACTATATATACATGGTACGTAGACTTACATGCAGGCAAAACATCCATATATACAACATAATAATAGTAATAGTAATAGTAATAATAATAGTAATAATAATAATTTTAAAAAGAGATTTTAGAGCTTATTAATTCTCAGTAAAATAATTAGTCACCATCATTAGGGGTTGGAAGAACTAATTCAACAGGTAAGGTAAGCAGCTACCACATGAGGACGCTGTCATGAGACACAGGAGGATGCTGTCAGCAGAGTAGGCCCTCACCTGATGCTAACACCTTGACCAGTGTCACTCTGGACCTCTAGCTCCAGAATTGCATGATATTAACCTCTGTTCTTTATAAATGACCCAATGTGTGGACAGACCAAGATGGGAGGAATAGCACAGTTCTCCTGAAGACCCTGGCCACCATATTCTTCTCTACTCTGCCCCCCAGTCCTCCCACCCCTTCTATAGGCATTCAGGGGCCAAGCTGCTCAAGCACAAATAACCCACCAAGTCTTTTACAAGTAATGAGAAGCCAATTACACGCCTACATTAAGCATGGCATTGATTCCTAAAGATCAAATTGCTGTGTTACAATCAAGTTGTACAGCCAACTTTATATTTGTATCCTGCAGATTTAATCACTGCAGGGGAGGGTGTGGGAACGGAAGGAAGAAAGTCTTCATATAAAAGGTTGGCAGGAAGAGGGTGGGAGAGAAAGCCAGACCTCCAAGGCTTGCTTATTTGACCTCACCTTCCCACATGTGCAGCCTCCAGAGAACTACTTGCTTAAATTTCTACTTGTAGCCCTTTGATTCTACCCTGAGGAGAGGTCATGTGGTCTGCCACAGGCTTAACAAGAGAAGGGCAGTTCTTCCAGAAAAGACAGACGTTCAAGGCTGGAGATAAAGCCCAGATAACAGAAAGCTTGCCTAGGAAGAATCGAGCCCTGGATCCTGTTTCCAGCCTTACAGAAACATGGTGTCCGGGCACTTGCTCAGAATCCCAGCACTTGTGAGGTGAATAAAAGAATGGATCCAAGATCATCCCTAGTTACCTAGAGAGCTTGAGGCCAGCCCAGACTACAGGATTCCATCTCAACTTAAAAGACTCAGGACCTTCCAGAAAGGAAGACTAAGGCAGTCACTGACAACCTTTGCACATGAATACCAGTTCTTCACCCAGACCAACAAGCTGCAGGATGGGAAAATCCGGCCCAAAATGCACACACCAGCCAGTGCACTCAAAGAATGATGTAGGTCATGGGGTTCAAATATGAAATGTCTCCCATAGCTCATGTGTTCTAGCACTTTTGTTTTACTCAAGGGCTCTGGGCTATCTAGTCTCTGGTTCTTGGTTACCTAAGAGTGTCAGGTATGAGTTCTGTCTTGGGAGTGGACTTTAAGTCAAATCAGATATTGCTTGGCCAGTCCCACAAGTTCTGTTCCACTATTGCCCTAGCATATTTTGTCAGCAGGACAGGTTGTAGGTCAAAGTTCATGTTGGTGTCCACATTTCTCTCTTGGTAACCTGCAGGGTAACTTCCCACACCAAAGAGACTAGAACATAGGGGTGAAGTCTTCATGTGGGCACCAGCTCAACTTCTCCATGTTCAATGAGTTGTGTGAATGTTATCCTTGGCAATGGGGCCCTGCAGTTAGTTTGCAGAGAGCAATCTGTTTTCTTAGCAACAGCCTGGGTTGTTTGGTGGTTTCCATGGGGATCCCCTTGACCAACAACTCAATGGAATGTGCCCAGTCCCACCAGTGGAAGCCTTGCCTGGCTACAAGAGATGGCCACTTGAGACTCTGTATCCTCCATTACTAGGAGTCCTCTTTAGGGTCACCATCATAGATTTCAGGAAGTTCACACTGCACTAGGTTTCCACACCACTCCCCAAATGCCCCCCAATTCCAGCCACCTCTCCCCATACTCTCTCTCACCACTCCCCCCTCCACCAGATCCCACACACTCCTCTCCCCATACACCCCAGTTCACCTATAAAGTCCATTCTAGTCCCCATCCAAGGGTGATCTCTGTGTCCCCCCAGACTCCTCTCTTTACCTAACCTCTCTGGGATTGTAGCTTGGTTATCATTGACTTAAATAGCTAATGTACACTCATGAGTGAATACAGAGTATTGGCATTTGTCTTTCTGAGTCTGGGTTCTCTTACTAAGGGTGATTTTTTTTTCTAGTTCCATTTGCCTGAAATTTTCATGATGTCATTTTCTTTAATAGCTGAGTAATACTTCATTGTGTAAATGCACCACATTTTCTTTATCTGAATAAAGCCACCGTGAATATGACTGAGCAAGTGTCCCTGTGGTAGGGTGGCAGGGCATTTGGAAATATGCCTAACAGTAGTATAGCTAGATCTTGAGGTAGATTGAGTCCCAACTTTCTGAGGAACCACCATATTGGTTTCCATGGTGGCTATACAAGTTTGCACTCCCTCCAGTAATGAAGGAGTGCTGCCCTTGCTCCACATCCTTGCCAGCATGAGCTGTCGCTTGTATTGATCTTGGTCACTCTGACAGGTGTAAGATGGAATCTCAAAATAGTTTGATTTGCATTTCCCCTGATGGCTAAGGATCTTGAACGTTTGTTTAAATGTTTCTCGATCTGCCCTGTTATTCCTAGCAAGTGTGTGTGTGTGTGTGTGTGTGTGTGTGTGTGTGTGTGTGTGTGTGTGTGTGTGTGTGTGTGTGTGTGTGTGTGTGTAGTGGGGGAAAAGGGGAAGGCAGGGAACAGCCAGGCAAGGATGGAGACCTCAATTGGTGCCTGAGCAGTATGAGGACAGACTCTCAGGAAACAGGCTTCAATGATTCAGTGAGACAGCTCACTTAATTGGGGAGTGAGAAGGACCAAGGCTTTTTACACCTTTGGGCAGGTAGGTGGGGGTCATGGAGTGAGTGTACATCATTGGCCAGGGCCAGGGTGCTGAGGATGCCTCATTTGCATAAGAAGAAACCCCAGGTGCTGCTGGACATAACCTTATAAGGGGAAAGGAAGTTCAACTTGGCTAATGGGCAATGTGACCTCCTCTGGTTGGGCAAGGGTGGGGCACAGGTATTTGTACACACGGGGACATGCAAGGCTAGGGCAGGTAAGGGAGCAATCTTACTCCTGCTGATCTCAGGATGAGATTTCTGGGGTTTGGACATGCCTTGCTCCAGGCCTGCTCCCCACGTTTCCACAGTTCCTCCAGCCCCACACCTACCCCATCTTTTAATTGGATTCTTTCTTTTTTTTATCTAGTTTCTTGAGTTCTTTGCATATTTTGGATATTAGTCCTCTATCAGATGTGGAGTTGTTGAAAATCTCTTCCCATTTTGTAGGCTGCCATTTTGTTCTTGATGGCATCCTTTGCCTTACAGAAGCTTTTCAGTTTTGTGAGGTCCTATTTCTTAATTTTTTATTTTAATGCCTGTGCTACTGGTGTTCTGTTCAGGAAGTTGTCTCCTGTGCCAATGCAATCAAAGCTATTCCCCACCTTCTCTTCTATCAGGTTCACTGTATCTGGTTTTATGATAAGGTCTTTGGTCCAATTGGAGTTGAGTTTTGTGTGGGGTGATAAATATGGATCTATTTGCATTCTTCTACATGCAAACATAGTTTGAACAGCACTGTTTGTTGAAGATACTGTCTTTTTCCACTGTGTATATCTGGATTCATTTTTAAAAATTCAGGTGTCTGTATGTCTGTGACTTTATGTCTGGGTCTTCACTTCTATTTCATTAATCAATGTGTCTGTTCTTATGCCAATACCATGCAGTTTTTATTACTATAGCTCTGTACTACAACTTGAAATCAGGTGTGGTAGAGCATCCAGCAGTTCTTTTATTGCTCAGGACTATTTTAGCTATCCTGGGCCTTTTGTTTTTCCATATGAAGTTGAGAATTGTCATTTCAAGGACTGTATTTAATTATGTTGGCATTTTTATGAGGATTGCATTGAACCTGTAGATTGCTTTTGATAGGATGGCCATTTTACTGTATTAATTCTACTAATCTATGAGCATAGAAGAACTTTCCATCTTCTGATATCTTCCTCAATTTCTGTCTTCAAATACCTGAAGTTTTTATTATACAAGTCTTTCACTTGCTTGGTTTGAGTTACCACAAGATATTTGATATTTTTTGTATCTGTTGTGAAGGGTGTTGTTACCTTGATTTCTTTCTTAGTTCGTCATTTGTATAAAGGAGGGCTACTTTTAAAAAAGTTATCTTGTATCCAACCACTTTGCTGATATGAAGGCAAACCATCAGAACACATAAATAAAAGCCAGATGAGTTGGTGTGCACTTGTAATCCCAGTACTGGAGAAGCAGAGATAGGCCAATCTCTGGGGCTCTCTAGCCAGCCAATTCTACTTGACACATTCTATGGCAGTGACAATTCTGTCTCAAAATAAGGATTAAAGATATCTTCTGACCTCCACACACATACACATGTACCCCCCCACAAACATGCAAATACATATGTACATGTGCATACATACGTACAAAATTAACCATCATAGTGATTTAACAGGAGTGGAGATCTGTTGGTCTCTGGCTGCCAAGTTGTATGGACAGCTCTGTTTTATTGCTCCACCACATCCCAGGGCAGCAGTTTGCAAAGTGAAGCTCTAGTTAGACATGGAAGCTCTGTGCCCCACACACAACTAGCTGACTTGGAAAAACCAGGAGAGAACAATTACCTTGTGGTAGTTTCTTCATCCGTACAGTTAAAATTGTGATATTAGCTACATCTGTGCTCCAGCCATGAGAATCCTGTCTCAAAATAAGGACAGAATAGAGGTGGAAGGGGCAGGATGTGCCTGATAATAGACTTTCTTCAGCCAGTGAATCAGAGACTGCACACATTCCTTCCCACACATTTATCTGAGAGTAACAACCTGCTGATAGCCACACTCAGCCACAGAAACCACCAGGAAATGCAACAGCTAGCAGGTGTCTGCTGCCCAGAAGGGAAGAACTGATTTTAAGGGCACCAGTGACTGCATCTCAGCAAGGGAGCTGGGTAACCTGCAGTTGCTTCTCCTTTAAGCTTTTTCTTGGCCATTGTCGGCCATTTTATCACAGTAACAGTAAAAGTCAAGATGGCCACTTTAGAAAATTGTTTCCTTAAGAACTAAACACAATCCAGAAACCATACTCAATGGATATTTATTCAAATAAGTTTAAAGCCTATATCCACACAGAATTTTATAAGCAGATTACTTAGGGGCCTGAAATATGGGTCAGCAGTTAAAGGCACTTGCCACCAAGCCTGATCACTTGAGTTCAATACATAGAACCCCACATGACTGAAGGAGTGAACTGACACCCAAAAGTTTTCTTCAAAAGCCCCACATATGCTAAGGCACACAGGCACACTTAAACATGTGCACACATATACAAATAGATAGATTAGATGATAGATAGATAGATAGATAGATAGATACATACATACATACATACATATATACATACATACATACACACACACACATACATATCAAGAAAAAAGCAGATCCTTACAATAACTTTACATAATTGCTGTCTTAGTCAGGGTTTCTATTCCTGCACAAACATCATGACCAAGAAGCGAGTTGGGGAGGAGAGGGTTTATTCAGCTTACACTTCCACATTGCTGTTCATCAACAAAGAAAGTCAGGACTGGAACTCAAGCAGGTCAGGAAGCAGGAGCTGATGCAGAGGCCATGGAGGAATGTTTCTTACTGGCTCACTTCCCCAGGTTCGCTCAGCTTGCTCTCTTATAGAACCCAAGACTACCAGTCCAAGGATGGCACCACCCACAATGGCCCCTCCCCCCTTGATCACTAATTGAGAAAATGCCTTACACCTGGATCTCATGGAGGCATTTCCTCACCTGAAACTCCTTTCTCTGTGATAACTCCAGCTTGTGACAAAACCAGCCAGTACAATGGCCAAAACTTGAAAGCAACCAGAAAGTCCTTCAGTAGGTGAATGAATAAGTAAATATATCTATATCCAGTTAGTAGAATATTATTTAGCACCAAAAAATGCCAACAAGATTCACAATGACATGTACATACCGCACAGCAGAAGCGGGGTAAAACCCTAGAAAAAGCAATGTTGTAGAATCATAAGAAATAACTGGTTTCTAAGGCTAAGAGGGGAGAGAGGAATAGGTGGGCAAAGCACAGAGGTTTTTAAATATATATTTACATTTTGTGGACATTGTCATGTGTGTACTGTCGCTGAGGAGGCCAGAAGAAAGTGTCGGATCCCCTAGAGCTGGAATTACAGGTGGTTATGAAGAAAGCAGTATGTGCTCTTAACCATTGAGTCATCTCTCTAGCCTGAAGCACAGAGGTTTTTTTACACTGGAACTGTTTTGTGTAGTATTGTATGGTATGTGCACATCAGTTTACTTCTCTAAACTCCTGAACTCAACCGAGCATACATGAACCCTACTGTGGACTCTATATGGCAGAGGTGTGTCAGGGCAGGCTCAGCGACTGTCACAGGTGTACCTACAGTGCAGAACGTTGGTAATGTCTCCACAGTAAGGAATAGAGTGTAACCTAACAGTCTGCTTTCTGTTTAGCTTTGCTGTGAGCTGAAGATACATCTTAATTATGAAGTCAGGGGCCAGTGAGAGGCTTAGAGAATACAGGTGCTGCTGTCTGGCCTCACCACCTAAGTTTGATCTCTAGGTTCCACGTGTTGGGGGGTAAAGAAGCAATTCCTACAAGTTATCTTTTGAACCCTATATCAGTACTAACTAGAGCTGACTGGCTGACTACTTCCTGCCCATTTCAAGTATGTGCAGTGGCTGAGCACCAGGACAGAGCTGAGCGATTTCTTTCGCAGTGCTGGGACCACTCAGGGAGCTGCTTGCTGAGAGAGAAGGCGTAGACATGGAGTCTTTCCTGTGACCCTGTGAGATTAACCACGTTGAAAAAGAAAACGGGAATGAGTTGAAATTTCCACACAAGTTAAACTGAAGACTTTAGTATTTAACATTTTCATCTTAGTGAGAGAGATCCAACCATTGATGAAGCAAGCAAACGTCCAAGCCCTGTACAGGGTGAACAGGGTCTCCAGCCCATTGTCCACTTGAGAGCACGAATAACTGATGCCATTACAGCTTATTTTCTTTACATCCTGATCAAAGCCCTCACTTCTTCCTCTCCTCCCAGTCCCACCCTCACATACCCCTCCCCCAATTACCCTCTCCCCTTGTCCTCAGAGAAGGGGAAGCCCCCATGGGTACCAACTCAACCTGCCACATCAAGTCACAGCAGGACTTAGTGCATCCTCTCCCATCTAGGCCAGACAAAATAGCCCAGCTAGTAGAGGGGGATCCAAAGACAGGCAACAGAGTTAGAGACAGCCCCTGCTCCAATTGTTAGGGGATCCACATGAAGACCAAGCTGAATATCTGCTACAAATATGTAGGGGGTCTAGGTCCAGCCCCTGCATGCTCTTTGGTTTGTGGTTCAGTTTCTGTGACCCCCACAAGGCCAGGTTAGTTGGCTTTGTAGGTCTTATTGTGGTATCCTTGACTCCTCCAGCTCCCTCAATCCCCCCACTCTTCCACAAGACTCCCCAAGTTCCACCTAATATTTATCTGTGGGTCTCTGTATCTGTTTCTATCAGCTACTGGATTAGGCCTCTCAGAAGATAGTTATGCTAGGCTGCTGTTTGCAAGCATATCAGAATATCATTAATAGTGTCAGGGGTTGGTTCTTTCCCTTTGGATGGGTCTCAAGTTGAGCCAGTAATTGGTTGGCCATTCCCCCAGTCTCTGCTCCATCTTTATCCTGAATCCAAGAACACATTAAAACATCATCCACCATAATCAAGTAGACTTCCTCCCAGGGATGCAGGAATGGTTCAATATAGGAAAATCCATCAATATAATCTACCATATAAACAAACTGAAAGAAAAATCACATGATCATCTCATTAGATGCTGAAAAGGCCTTTGACAAAATCCAACACTCCATGTCAAAAGCCTTGGATACAATGTGCATACCTAAACACAATAAAGTCAATAGATAACAAACCAATAGACAACACCAAATTAAATGGAGAGAAACTTAAAGCAATCCCACTAAAATCAGGGACAAGACAAAGATGCCCACTCTCTCAGTATCCATTCAACATAGTACTTGAAGTCCTAGCTAGAGCAATAAGACAACTAAAGGAGATCAAGGGGATACAAATAGGAAAGGAAGAAGCCAAAGTATCACTATTCACAGATGATATGATAGTAAAAATAAGTGACCCTGATTCACATTCTTTAAGAGGCAGAAGTGAAGAAACCTGGATTTTTCCACCAAGTGGGAGCCCTGTGTCCACAAATGTGATTCCTGCAGGCAGGATACTCAGTTAAACCTCTTTAGAAACACTTCACCAGGCATACCCAGGGGTGGCTCTCCATAGTGATTCTAAATCCAGTCAAGTTGACAATGAAGAGGAACCATCAGCTAGTTGAAATATGTGCTTATGCATGTGTGTCTATGTGTGTGTGTGTTTGTTCATATGTATACGTGTGTTTGTGTGTCAGTGTGTATATATGAGTGTGTATATATATATATATATATATATATATATGCATCCATGTATTTGTGTCTATTGTGTATGTGTGTGCTTGTGTGCAATTGTATATATGTGTGTATATGCTTATGTGTGTATATGTGTGTTTAGAGGTGTGTGTATGTATGTATGTATGTGTGTGTCTGCATATGTGTCTATGTATGTCTGTCTCTGTGTTTTAAAGATAATAAAAGTGGAAAAGGATTTTTGGAAAGCCACATTTCCAGCCAGTCTATTAGACAAATGCAGAAAGGTGACCAGACAGATCTATGCAAGCCCAGAGCCACAGAGCCCTGGCCTGGCTCTTGTCTGTGAATAACCTCTTGCTTCCTTGGACTCCCTGAGTGTTAAACGAGACGGTTCTGACCTAAGCAGCACAACTGGCTGCTACTCCTGCATCTCCAGCCTTATTTCCTCTCCCCTACTGCCAGCCCCCATCTCCCAGTCAAGAGCCTTTGCTCCTCTGAGTTTGAACCTTCAAATCACAGCTGATCCCCTGAGAGCACGGTGATGACTGTGCATCCACACAGGGCTGACAGGTGATCAGAGCTGCCATTGTCTGGGAAGGCTATGAGAACACATGGGGCTGGTTAGGAGAAGTGGCTGGTGCAGCTGGCCACCCAGTGTCAGCCTCAGAGGTGACCTGTGCCTCACATTGTGACCTGCCATCAGTCTGGAGTTTCAAGCCTGCTCATATGCTGGACTGATCAAAGAAAGGAACAGGAGTATCCTTCAAAGATAGCCAAGGACCATTCCATTGTGTCAGGAGTGACCATGTGCTTATAGTGCTGAGGCTAATCTAGGAAGGGGGGAAAACACACACACACACACACACACACACACACACACACACACACACGTACATCAGCAGCCAGACATTGGAGGACTGCAGTTCTTCAGAATTTGAGCAGGCAGCTGCTTTACAGAGAGGGGAGCTGGCCCCATGCCATAGCCTCAAGAGAGTCTTTCTTCTTGTCCTTTAGAGTCCTCAGAAGGCCTCTAACAAGATGAGCTTCCACCAAACCCAGAACCAGATCATTTCCATCTTTTCCACCAGAGGGAGCTCCAAGAACATGTCTGGACCTTCCTTCCTCTGAGTTAAAGAAGGTGGTACCTACACTGTTCCTGCTACCAACAAATCAAAACTTAGGTTAGAATCACTCAGCATTTTGCTATCTCTTCTGGTTTGTGACAAGTATATGGTGAAATACTGTTGGGTCTTCAAGATGACAGGATAGCTGCCCTCCTGTATCTGTCTGTCTGTCTGTTTTTACATTCTGAATCCTATGTTCTTTCCAGGGGACTTGGTCACATCACTCTGCCTCCCTTCTCAGGCCAGGACTCAGAGGCTGAGAACTGTTCTAACAAGAACTAAAGCCCACCTTCTGTCACCTACAAACATTAAAAGAGATCTTGCTTCCACCCCAACCTCTGTCTCTCCAAAGCTACTGATGGAAAGGTAATCCCAGACAGGCTATGAAATTAAGTAGAAGCAGCTTCCAACTGCTGGATTGTACAGCCCTCTTTTACTGCAGACCCTCATCTGGGTATGGGATGGTACAGTGCTTACTTTTAACTAGAATCACCTGGGAAGAGAGTCTTAATGAGGAGCCTAGCTCAGGCTGGCCATGGGTGTGTCTATGGGAGTTTTCTTGATTGTTAATTGATGCAGGAAGATCCAGCCCACTGTGGGTGACACCATCCCACAGGCAAGGGGTCCTGAATACTAGAAGGGGAAGCAAACTGAGAGCAAGCAAGCAAGCAAGCAGCCAAGCAAGGACATGTACATTTCTCTCTGCTCTTGACTATGGATGTGATGTGCCTGGCTTTCAAGTTCCTGCCTTGACTTCCCCTCAGTGACAGACTGTAACCTGAACTGTGAGCTGAGTAAACCTCAGCTCTCCCCTGTTTCTTTTGGTCACAGCAACAGAAACAAAACAAAAATGGATGGGGTAGGTATCAAAATGACCTTCTGCCAAGGATGTAAGGATAGTGAGGTCCTGCAAGGAGACACATCATTGCTTTGCAAAATGACAACAAATCCCACTCTAGATGATTCATGATAACAGCTGGGATGTAGGCTTAGATTTTTTTTGAACCTACTTTAATAAGGGTTCTCAAGTGCTTCAGCTTCCTCCCCACTTCTAGCCCACCATCCAAAGGTAGGGGAGAAAAAAATGAGTAATGGGACAATGGGGAAGCAGATGTATATAGGTATATAGTTCTTTGGGGGTGATTCAAATCTCCATTGTCAGGATCCAAGCAGTCCAGTTCAGTAGTGTCAGGACATCAAACGCTATTCAGCAGCGGTAGCATGATTCAGCAGAAACCGCTAGGCCTCTACCAAATCGGCATGAGTCAGCGGGAGCGACCAGGACCAGCCAGAGTGCTTTGAGAAGTTTTCTGCCTTGCCCCTCTCAATGAAGTGAAGATCAGCATAGGTGAAAGACCAACAAAGTATTGCAAGGCTAGCTATGCAAGCATGCCATCAATGCCTGTTGAGTTCTACTCATCCTTTCTCCAAACATCACGTGGTCTGCTTCAGCAAACATCTCACAAGTCTGCATCACATGACACAGTCAGAAATCTCCATGTCCCCAGGACTCAACAGTTTTTCACACTCATTGCCATACTAGGAAGCCGAAATCATCTTTCTTTGTTTTTAGGGTTATTTTGCTCCTCTAAAAAAAACTTTTTGTGTAAACGTATGTACCTGTCCACGTATGTATACACATGTATGTGAAGACCAGAGGTCACTGTCAAGTGTCTTCCTTGCTTGTGTTCCCCTAGCTCCCTCTGAAATAGGATCTCACTGTGTAGCTCTAACTGACTAGAACTCTCCTTGTAGCCCAGGTTGAACTTACAGAAATATGCTTGCCTCTGCCTCCTGAGTGCTGGGATTAAAGACGTACACCAACAAGTCCATCTCATCTTGTATTTTGAGACAGGGTCATATACTCACCCTGGAATCCACTCATATGGTGAGACCAGCTAGTCAGCAAGATTCTTTTGTCTTGATATTCTTGGATTGGAATCACAAGCATGAGCTGCTGTGATTTTTTGGTTCATGTAGTATTGCGGTTGGATTTTATTTTATTTGGTATTTGGTTGGTTGGTTGGTTGGTTTGGGGTGTGTGTGTGTGTGTGTGTGTGTGTGTGTGTGTGTGTGTGTGTGTGTGTGTTATGTGGTTTGGGAGAATCTAATTCAAGTCCTCATTCTTAGATTGTAAGACATTTCATCTTCCCAGACCAAAATGTCCTGTTGTTGTTGTTGTTATTGTTGTTGTTGTTGTTGTTGTTGTTGGAGATAGCTGTGAAATCAAGATGTTTCCAAGTTCATTGGCCTTTGGTGTTCATGCAGAGCTCTAGTCTTGATCTATTAGGGTAGGCAGAGGAAATAAATTGGGAGTTCAGTAAAGATCACCTGCTATGGGGCCTCAGCCTTGGAGGCAGCCAACAGGCCAGAAGGAGAACGAACAGTTACTATGGCCAAAGGCATCTTTCCTGCCTGCAGGGGACAAGCAACAGGAAAAGAGTGCTTGGCAGTGGAACATGGGGGAAGCACTCGCTTCCATCCAGAGAGAGAGAGAGAGTTCACAGCTCCAAAGAGCTGTCTCTCTTTCTTTTCTCCTCATGAAAGACTCAAGGTTCAACCCCCCTGTTCTAGGAAGAGCAATGCAGTGCTTCAGATTGGGTACCATCTCTTTTACTCAGATGTGGAAGCTTCTCAGAGTCTCCACTGAAGTGGGAACCAGATTCCAAATCTGCAGTACTGACAGTCCAAGACCAAACCAGTGAATTCATGAGCCAAGGGCACCACCAGGCAGATGGTGCAAGGCTGACACTCCAGATTGACCACGGGGCTGAACTTGGGCTCTGAGGATATCTATATAAGTATCTACATTCCAGAGATTTATGGAGAAGGTGCCTCTGGTTGGGGAACTCTAAGCAATGTTCTGGGTCACCTTGAGTGTTGTCTTTGGCAAATACAAGATCACAGTGTTCCCACAGTCAGGAAGGAGAGAGAGAGAGAGAGAGAGAGAGAGAGAGAGAGAGAGAGAGAGAGAGAGGAGAGTGCTGGTCCTCAGTTCCTCTTGCCTTTGTTCATTCCAGGACTGAAGCCCAAGGATTTGTAATCAAGCCACTTGCATCCAGGGTGGGTCTTCCTAACAGACCAATCTGGAAACACCCAGACACACCCAGATTTTTTTTCTTAAGTGACTCCAGGGCCTTTCGAGTTGACTATCAAAATTAATGAACACAGTCAGAAGCATGAGACTGCTGCTGGGACTGTTCAGAAACAAGTGCTGTATTTCAGTGCTTGCACCTTGGAGGATGCAAGCCTAGAGCATCAGTTTTGTCTCTGTGAGAGAGTTAAAAGACAGACTGGATGGATGATGCCATCAGTGCCAGGACTCAGCTGGGCTTAAAGTCCGTGGATCATCCAACCGAGGTCTTCTTTCCTCTGGAGCCATTCTTAGGTGGCTCCAAAGTCCTAAGTGTCCCTCCTCCATCAACACCAGCTATCTTGTTATAAAACCCCTCAACCATTTCCACGTGAACTTAGTCTTTGTTTTAGCCTTTCTAGAGGTTGGTCCCAGACTCTGGCTTTTCTCCTGTACAGACAAGTTGATCCCTGCACAGACAAGTTGATCCCTGCACAAGTTACAAATGTTGCATTTATTACGTTTCTCATTGCAACAAAATACCTGACAAGACAATTCATGGAAAGAAGGGTTTATTTTGCCCACAGTCTATCCTGGTGGGGAAGATGGCAGGAACGGGAGGCAGCTAGACACGTTGTATTCTCAGGCAAGACACATAGAGAGACGAGTCTTGTGCTCAGCTCCCTTTTAATTCAGTCTAGGACTCCATTATATAGGGTGGTGCTCTCACATTTAGAGTAGGTCTTCCCACCTATGTTAAACCTCTTTAGAAGCATTTTCACAGACACCTCCAGAGTTAGGTCTCTAGGATGATTCCACAGCCTACCAACTTGATAGTGACGAACCACAAAGCCCATCAGAAAGCAGCCAGGTCTCTTGCTGATGTCCAGGTCTGTCTCCATGTGTTTGTGTAACAATGTGTGTGTTTTCACGGTGCCTCTGAGGTGATTCTTCTGGGCACTCATTCTTCATCTGTAAGATCAAGGGCTCAAAACATGCCATTCCCAAACATCTACACCCTAACATTTTGTTAGCCACCTACCCATTCATTCCTCAACGAAATACAGAAAGACAGCCTTATCAAGGATGTGTGGCCTGTGATCCCAGAGCCTTAGAGGTCTGAAAAGCCTGAGGTTTGGGAAAAACAGCTTTGCTGAAGCTGTGTCTCAGGACTCTGTGACATTCATTTTTTGTGTGTAAGCTCCGTCCAAAAGTGCAAAATCAAGTACATTTCAGGAAAAAACTTCTCCCCATACCCAGGTTTTTAGAAAATTGCCCCTGGAAGGTGCTGAGCATTGGCTGTGAGCTGTTTGTTTTTTAAAAATCTCTGTGAGCAGGTCTGCACTGTGTCTCTCATTCCGCTGGAGCCAAAGGTGGTGTTTCTTTTGTTTATAGTATTAGTGTTATATTATTGGTGATCTCATTGTTCTTGTTTGTGACATGTTTACCTCAGTAGGACAGTTATTGTAGGAGGCAAGTTGGGGGCCAATCTACCCACCGAACCTGCAGAACTAAAGAAAAAGACTCCAATCTGTCCTGCAGGGTGCATATTACTCCTCTCTTGAATTGTTAAATTCTAATTATAGGCTGTTGGTCCCTGTTAGAGGCATTTATAAGCCTAAATGCTGTTGCACACGGGTCTTTTGCCAATAGGTGTGTTTTCGCTGTTGTTGTATAAAACACGTTTGCGCATTTGAAGGACCGGAGCAGGTGAGTGTTCTCTAACCTGTTGGAGGGGACATAGGTGACATATGACTCAAAACCAAGGGGGGCCAAAGAAAAAGGTCTGCTTTGTTTTAGTGTTTATTTAGGAGAAATTTCTGGAACGATCTTCCAGGTCTCAGAGGAGTTGACACCTTCTCGGGGACACTCGCTCTGACTATCCACCCATGGTCTGGAGAGTCTATGGCTTTTACTCTAATTGTCCCAGTTAGTCACTGTGTGGAGCTGCAGAAATCATCACCCATCAACAACATGGAAGTCTGCAGAGGCATCTGTTGGACCTGTCAATGCTTAGCACAATGCTCAGTGCACAGTAGGAGCTTCATTAGTGTATTGCGTCATACATGCTGTATTTGATAGTAGTTTATTATGATACAGAAGTCAAGAAAATCAGGAAGCAAGTCAGAAGGTCCTGATATGTAAGGAAAATGTGTAATCATTTGGTGATGCCCGTGGTGGTCCCAAATACATTCCACGGCAAAAGCAAGGGGAAGCTTGTGTGTGTCCAGTCCTGGGTGTGCTTTCACCAAAGCAGGGGAACAGATTTCTAAAGCAAAGTGGATGCCATTGACACAGAATCCCTCTGTCTACTGGGTCCCTTCATTCTCCCTCAGTGTCACATGAGTGATCACTATTACAGTAATTACATCACTAAGGGGAAATTAATGTGGAGATATGACAGAGACTGGAGATAATGCATGATTGGATTAACTACTTATCCTGTTGCTTCGGTAAGATATCCTGACAGATGTAACTTACAAACAGGTTTATTCTGGTTCATAGTCTGAGGGTCACAACATGGTGGCAGGAGCTTGAGGCAGCTGGTCACATGGCACCCACAGTCAGAAAGCACACAGTGATGGGTGGGGTTTCCATCTTGCTCCTCTTCTTCATTCAGTCTGTAACCCCAGTCCAAGGAAAGATACCACCTTAATTAACGTAATGTAGACAATCCCTCACAGACATGCCTGTAATTGTTTCCTCCATGATTCTGAGTCCCACCAAGATGATAAAACAATCAATCACAGTGCTAGAGACTAAAAATGGAGATAAGTAGAAGAGAGAGTGAGAGGTCAAGAGAGGGAGGGGAGAAGGAAGGGGAGGGGGAAGGGAGAGAGAATGTAGTATTGTATAACCCAAAACTCAGGGACCATCTCTTTCCTCTTGCATCTTATGTTTTAAATTTATTCATTAAACTGTACAATTCAAGCATCAAGAGATCCAAACTTGATCTGAGCCCTTCTGCCCTATCACCTCCAGAACAGCTCATCTGGGGCACATGGGGGTTAATTTTACATACAAGACATTGGAATGCTGCATTGTGAGTTCTTTGCAAGAACTATTGGTTAGGGTGAAGTTAGGGTTAAACTAGTTTCTAAATCCAGCTTCCAATAAAAATAAATCATTCTGACAATTATTCATTGTGTTATGGGCTAAGAATACACTGATGAGAAATCAGCCGTGGCCTTTGCCCCCTGCAGCTTAGGCAGAAGGGGGGGGGCAAAACACAACACCAGAAAGTCTGAACAATGGCAAGTCCTATGTGATGTGGGAACTTGAGCCATTCAAAGCCAGTGAGACATAAACCAAGTGAAAGTCATAGGTGCTGCAGACAGTGAGTCTGTGCAAAGATCATGTGATCTGGTGATGTCAACCTCCATCAGCCCCACTGCCTATGCTGGGTCCCACATTGCATACAGGAATACAGACCCAACCCTTGACAAGCACAGAAAAACCAAGAGCCAGGCGGGTCCTTGGAGAAACTTGGAGTCCTAGCTAAGTGTCTATGTTTCTTTCTGGCCAGCTTCAGCTCCCACCATATGCTAAAGGCACCATGGACTCAGGATAAAAGCTGACCATACATGGCTAAGACTATTTCTCAGGAATAGATGGTGACCAAGGAGACATGAAGCTCTAAGTTTGGCCCCCAGCACTGCAAAAGGTAGGCAAAAACTTTCACTGGCTCCAGTCTTCTGGAACTAATTCAAAACTTCAAAAGAAATAACTCAAACTCAGTTTTCAAATCTTCATGATTTATTTAAGCACCTCACTGAATTCCAGCCCTGGGAGAAATAGTCAAGATAGTTCTTCATCGGCCTATGCTAAACTCTGCAGGAAGTATTTCTCATCTTCATAGCAACCAAACGAAGTAACATGAGTACTCAGAGAAGCAGACAAATACCCTGGCCAAGTCATCCAGTGAGAGAATTCAAGCTCCCAGCTCAAGTTCCATAAAAACCAAGGGACCCTCCTGGAATCTGGGTACAGACAAAGCTTTAGTGAACTGGGTAGACATCATGATGCTTAGGCATACCAATCTCATTTCTGAGGTTGTGTTGTTGGTATTTGAGCTATCCCTGGGGAGGACATGAACAAGCATCTACTTACCTCAGATAGGGAACCCAAGATAGACTGAAGTATGGATACCACCAAAGTCCAAACTTGGTGAACCCATGAGTTTTATTGGGGCTACTTGCAGGAACATGGGCAAGGGGTTGCTTGCAGGAGCACAAATGACTCAGACAGCTGGCTGCTATCATCTAAGCCCACACAGCATGCGTGACAGCTCATGAAAGCTGGAAACCTGGAGCACACTGTATATAGCCTGCAGGCAGCTCAACAGGTTAGAGGGTATCTCTTCCTGGCAGCTTATCTGATCTCTGCCTTTTCTAGGCAGTTTATCTAGTTCGAACTGCCTCATGCAGGCAGTTCCTCTTGTCTGAGAATGTCTCTCAGCAGCCCTTCCTGATTATATAAGCTTGGTAGAGAGGGGCTTGTGCATCTGGTAGGTTTCAGGGACTTCCTGGAGCTTCTGAGTTGTATACTCCCTGAGTCTTAAGGAACCTCCCTTTAGAACATCTGGAGTCCAGATGAGCTTTTCTCCAGGTTGTATGGATCAAGTCAGGAGACTACTATACAACAGGTGGTACTAAAGTTTTGGTGAGGGGGTTGTCTTTTGGGAACAGATTGGCCATGATTTTGTTATTTGACACCCAGGAGCTCATTATAATCCTATTTTGTCTTTTGGTAACATTTG
Source organism: Uromys caudimaculatus (assembly GCA_028551405.1). Taxonomy (NCBI): domain Eukaryota; kingdom Metazoa; phylum Chordata; class Mammalia; order Rodentia; family Muridae; genus Uromys; species Uromys caudimaculatus. The sequence goes on from CM052703.1 coordinate 1,878,135, forward strand.
AAACTACCCATAAGACGTTTTTTGAAACAAGTGCTAGGCTGGGCTCTGTGATCGATTTCTTTACCCTCAGCTCTCGAAGAAGTTCATCTCCACAAGTAGATGACTTGAGGGTCAGCTTTGAGAATGGGAAACATGAGAAGGGAAACCAGATTACCAGGCATTGAGTATGTGTTACCCAGTTGGGCCATTGCGTCAAATTTCAAGGCCATGTGCTCCCTGGGACAGTCCTGTCAGTCTTCATGTCCTCAAGACTGCAGTGTACTCCAGCCCCTGACTTTCTAACTCTGTAGCAGAAAAGTGACCAAGTCTCTTCCCTCCCTGTAAAAATGAGAAAAGAGGAAGACATGGTGCCATCCTAGTGGAGGTACAGAGCAAGGTAGTTGTGCTCTGATGTACAAGGCTGGGTTAGTCCTATCAGGTAGGCAAGGCAGGTTCCCCCACACATACACCGTTTCCCATTTGCAAACACTCTCAGTATAATTTCCCCCTTAATTTTGGTTTAGAGGAACCCTATCTTTCTCTGAAGGCGTTTTCAAAGCATAAACAGCGCTATGCTTGTAGCCTTAGGCATCTGGAAACACTGCATGGCATAGAGGTTTGCAGCACAGTTGCCTCCCCATTTCATAAATCAGGCCTGAGAAATACAGATGGGCCAATGGGTGGGGGTGGCACAGTCTCCTTAACAATCCAGATAGATGTAAACATTTCTCCTTAATTTCTGACTCTGGGGAAGGGTTTTGGAAGGAGAAGCGTATGTGCATACATGTTTGTACATGTGCGACACATGTTCCTTTTCTCAGACTGTCATTCACCTCGAATCTCCAAACAAATGGAGAAGTTACCTGAGGTCTGGGAGACCCAGGCTAGTGGTAAAGGTGGTAAGAAGAGGGGTGAGTTCTAAATCCTGCCACCAGGGGGCGCTGAGTCCCTTGCACGTGCTGTTGACTAAGCCTAGGCAGCTCCGTGTCCATCCGGATGTCTACCCCTAGCTCCATTGGTGGAAATGTCTTGGATCAGAGTTAGGGCCAACTCTACCCACAGTGTGGATAGTGCCTGGCTGTTTGTATGCAGGACTTGGCTTCTGGGTTTACAACTGCCTGCTGAGGAACCCAGGGGTAACTGCAGGGAGCCAACCGCTGGGGAACCCTAACCAAGCCTACTTGCTGATGACATCTTAGTATAGTGACCTAGGCCTTGGTTTATGATAGGGGATGATCGGGCTTTATGCTGTGGGGATTCAAGTAGGGTCAGGAGGTGTCCCCTCAAGTCCCCTCTCCACCTCTGCGGTCTTCCAGGGGACTCAATGGACTTCCTCCATGACCGGCCACAGGAGCAGCCTCTCCAGAGGAGAAAGTAGGGGTTTCCTTGCGTGTGGTGCTCAGATTAGTCAGGGTAACCTAGGTACACCTGGGGACCAAAGAAGTGGTCTCAACAACAGGGCTTCAAAACACCCCTGAGTTGTAGGAGTTCCACAGCTGGAGATTTCCACTGCAGTTTCAACGAAGTAGAACAGGTGGAAAGCAGAAAACGCTGGCCACTTTAAAATGTTGCAACTTGGTGGCTCTGAGCTTCCACCTTTCAAGCAGGGATTGGTTTCAGGTCATACTCCATCATGTTCCAGCTGTGTAATCTTGAGAAATTACTCTGTTTGCTGAGCCTGTTGCTTGTTTCATAACATGAAACCTTAAAAACTCTGGCCTGGAAAGGTAGTTGCAGGGGATCTGAGTTTGTTTCCTGGAACTAACATCAAGGCACTCACAATTGCCTCTAACTCCACTTCAGGGGGTCTGATGCCCTCTTCTTGGCTTTCTGGGCACATGTTCAATTGCACGAATATCCACACATGAGTTAAAAACACATTATATATAAAAAAACAAAAAACAAACAAACAAAAAACAAACACCTTGGGGGCTGGAGAGTTGGCTCAGTGGCTAAGAGCACTTGTTCTTGCAAAGGACCAGGGTCCCATTCCCAGCACCCGCATGGAGGCTTGCCACTTCCTCAGCCTCAGGCACCATGCATGCATGTGGTGCACAGACATACATGCAGGCAAAACACTCATATGCACGAAATAAAATAAATCTAAATAAATAAATAAATGCTTAAAAAAACCCAGACAAACCCAACCTCTACTTCTGTGTGGATACCACCAGATAAAGTGAGATTGCCTATAGGAATCCTTGGCTGTTTGCACAGTTAACCCTTGGTCAGGAGATAATTGTTGGACAGGGTACTCCCATAGCTAGGCTGACCTGCACGCAGCCACCTACAGGGTGACTCCTGAGAGATGTTCCTACAGCTTCAACCAAAGAAGAAAGACACCAGGGTGCTTTGCACCCCTTAAGGATATTATATCAATGAATCTTCATCACCACTATAGAAAACCACACAAGTAAACCCATACACAGGAAGGCGAAGTAACTTACCCAAAGTCAACCTCTCTCTCCTGGTCTCAACACACTCTCCTTTATCTGGTCCAGCCCTAAAGCTTGGAATAAACAAACTGTCCAGTAGGGCTGAACTTGTTCTGAGGTTAGACAAAACAGACAAAAACCCTCCCACCTGGCACTTCGGCAGACCTACTGCATGGTTAAGTACAACTGAGGACAGGGAACACAGCCTCTGTGGCAACTTCCACATAGAAGTCTGAGCTCCAGCCAAGTTTGTCCTCCGTCCTCAGGCACATTTCCACTGGATCACCAGGAGCCTGTGCTCCTGTCCCCTCCTGGATGGAGATCATTGTTCCCTGAGGCCCTTCATCTCCAACTAACGGTACAACCTGGATCCTGGATCCCTTTGGGGAGGACAGAACTGGAACTCTGAACAAGAATTAGGGTCCTTCTTCAGGCCTCTGAAATGGCTTAGCTGGCGGGGATGTGATCTGGAAAGATAATGCTGAGTTCACCTAATGGGCAGGAAAGAAGCCCTGAGGCCCAGCGGAGCGGTTAGGGCGCCAGATGCCAGGGGGCAGTGCTGTGCAGCGAATGCCCAGGCTACCACCACCACCAAGCCACTCTCTCAAAGAAGCTGCAGAGGTCCTCCCAGGGCTCTCCTGACCCCAACAGCCCCTTCCCCCCAGCACAGGCACAAAACCGGCCATGGTCTCTCTTTCTGCTTGCTCGAAGAACTCAGCTTGGCTGTCTAGTGGATAAAAATAGCAGACACCGCGTGGATTTCCACCACTAACTTGGCCCCTAGAGAAGTGCCATCTGAGGTGACAGGGTTCCTGTTTTTGATAGGCCTTGCGAGAACAGTAGGGTGACGTTAAGGATGGCGGTTGAGAGGGACTTACTCTTTTTGAGACTCCTGAAAATGCAGAGACCGCTTTTGAGAGTTAAAGAGCTGAGTGGGTCACCTGCTTTCGGTGGCTTTTACCAATGTTCAAACTCCGTTGGAGGAATCTTCTGATGGAAGGCACAGGCCCACCATCGGCCAACCGAGAGATTCCCCCCAAAAAACAAGTGGAGTTTGGGGGTGACCCTGGTCCTGGAAACGTGTTTGGGAAAATGTCTTTCCCAAATTTTAGCCCAAGAGTCTGAGCGCAGAATGGATCTTTAGGAGCAGAGGGTAAACGGGACCGGTGACGGTGAAGCACAAGGATTTCCTTCCCTTCCGAGGGGCTGAAACCTTCATTCCCAGCCCCGCCATCCTGAGTCTCCCTGCAAGAAAGAGCACAGAAAGCTTGGGAAATATAAACCGGACATGATTCTTTTTTAACTTCTTATTCTGGTTATTCGTCTTTGTTTTCCTCCCTTCACCTCCACTTTGCAATAAATAAAATCAAAGGCTAGCTTCCTGTCCGTGTGTGAATGCCGGCAACTGTTCTTCAAAGAATCCACATTTTAAAATTGTATTCCATGAGCTCAGAGGAAGAACCCGCAAACTGCCGTGATGTAATTTGAAACCATCAATAGCCCCTCTTAAGGTTTCTTTATTGTGGAAAGTCAAGGTAATGGTTTTGTCGCTAATTTCATCCCGATGTACAGATTAGCTTTTACAGCCTTACAAGGAAAGGCGTCAATCTGGGGCCCTTTTTGTGGCTGATTAACAGTTTAAACTGGTTTCCTAACCCTGTCACAACTATTGGTCTGATAAAAATAGTTTCTTCGGGGACATTCATAACTCTGTAAACAGTATCTTTTTTTTTTTTTTAAATCGGCCAATTCTGACCTCCTCTGATAAAAATTAAAAGTAGAGCGGAAAGGGTTATGTACATACATGTCTCACCTCCAAGTACAGCTTGGTACAAATGACTATTCAAGAGCTGTTTGTTTCCTGGTTCTTGTCACGCTGTTGTTACCATAATCTTCGGAGAAAGCGTGCAAGTAGCTAGCTGGCTACACAGAGCTGGACGCCACCGTGCTTGTGAGCAGTAGTGGCCAGTGCCTCGTGTAGATATGTCCCCTCTTTAATCCTTGGCAGAATCTGCCGCAGCCGCCTCCTTGGACGTGAACCGTCCAGACGGGAGCATTGAATTTTACCGCAAGAGTTCGAAGAAAACACATTTCATTTGGACCGTGGAAGATGAGACAAGGCAAACTAGACACCAACCCCAAAAAACCCTTTCCCCTGTGTACCACTGAGGGATTATCAATGTATCAATATGGAGAGAGAGAGAGAGAGAGAGAGAGAGAGAGAGAGAGAGAGAGAGAGAGAGAGAGAGAGAGAGAGAATCTCAAAATAATCATTTTGTGTTTTAAAAAAATAGATGTAGGCCTGGAGGTATTTTGGCGCTACGAAGTTCCTCTGGGGCAGAGGCCGAAGACCCTCTCTAATTCTCAGACGCTATGGCTCACCCAGTGCTACCTTTGGGTGAAACTGCCTCTTTCTCCAAAGGGAGGGGCAAAGCGAAGAAATTACAAGTAGCAGTGACGGTGTTAAGGAGCCCAGACTGGTACCCACCCTCGCAAGGTGCTGGGGAGGTAACCCTCGCCCCTAGGGCCTGGAGAGCGCCCCCCAGGGACCCTCCTCCGGCGCAGGAACGTGTAGGTAGTGTCTTTATGCTCCACCTCGGGAGTTCGGGGAGTTTGAGGTCCCTGTACTGGGAGAGAAAGACTTGAAGGCGCATCTAGACTTGAGTCCTGAGGCTGGGCCAGTCGCCGAGGTAAGGTCCCTAGGCCATCAGGACCCAGGTGGTGACAGAGAGATTTGGTCGAAGCGCAGGCCACCAGCTCCTCGACTATCTCCAGGAGGTCGTCGCCCGAGAGACAGGGAAAAACCTCGGGGGCCCTTACCGGTGTGCGCCCGACTCGGCCGCTTCCTAATGCAGAGCGCAGAGCAGTACCCAGGCCCGCAGCTTCCAGCCGGACCCCGGGGACTTCGCGAGGCTCCGGGTGGCGCTATCGCCTCCCACCTACCTCCTCCCTCCCCGGCAAACGCTACTGCAGAAGAAATGTGCCCACCCTGACCCGCCAGGACGAGCCTCGGGCTGCGACCTTTTCTGCTAGATGAGTCCGAGCGGGCTCTTACCTCCCCTGACCAGAGACACCCGGAGCAGGGCCCGGAGGAGGTGACCGAGTTTCAGGCCCAGTCCCTCTATAAGCCCAGCCGCTTGGGTCCCTGCCGGTGCAATCCCTCCGCTCTTTTCCTCCTCCGGTTTTTCCAGCGGCACGATTCTTATCTGGGTCATTTTCTTTTCTTCTCTCGGTGTCAACCCTGCAGCTCCCCTCTCTCACCCCCTTCCCTGACCCTTTCCCCTTCTACTTTGTCCCCCCCGCCGTCCCCCACTCTTTAAGTCTGAAATGACCTCCAAAAACCTTTGTAAAGGCAATAAACCAAAATACCAGTACCCTCAGACCATGTGTGTGCGTCCCCTGTGGCTTCAAGAAGGCAAATTTGACCCGGGAAGGATTTGGACCTGCTTTCAAACACCCGAAAGTCAGGAGACAATGAGTTGTTGATACCTGGGGACGCGGTCCTGCCGTGAAGCCCCCGTCCCAAGCCCATTTCACAGATGCAAGACCTGAATCTGGGAGGTAACCTCAACCGTCAGAAATGTCCCTTTACTTATGTGGAGGAGTTTAGCCTTTAGAACACAAATTCTACCTCTTGTTTCCCCTGATTATTTGGTTTCTTGGTATGTTTTTTTGGCTGGTTTAAGCGTCAGGAAGAAGAAAGGGGCAAAGATAACCATGTACCTTGCAATACAGTGAAATAGCAGCCTGGAATTACAGCCACCGAAGCATCAAAGATAAAACTGTTTGTGGACATCTGTAACCCTAGCTACGTAATTGGACACGTTTATCAACAACAACAAAAAGAGATATTGCACAGGTGAAAGAGATTTGACAATTGCTTCCGCGTTTTTTAATATTTTCCTTTTTCAAAATTGTAGAGAGGACTTTCCCTGAATACAACAGACTGGATGTTTCAGCTCTGAACGTTCAGTATAGCCTTAGTCATCCCAGGCTACAGTTATCATAAATCACCCTTAAAGTGTGTATTAAAGTGATTGAAATTTTGTTTTCTTTTTCTTTTTTTTTTTTTAAGGAAAAAAAAAAAAAAAAACCAAACCAGTCTCTGAAGTTGTGCACTTCCTAACCTTTACAAATAGAATGTTGCTGCTACTTGAACGTGGTTCCCTTGAACTTTTTCTTGGAGACAGTTTACATTATTCCTATGTTTCTAAGACTCCTTTTAAAAATAAAAAGAGGTTGGAACCACAGACATCAATTTTCCCGCCAGCTTCTTAGAACCAAATTTCTCCCTGTATGTCCATATCTTACTCTGGTGTAGGCAGGTGTGTGTGTGTTTGTGTGTGTGTGCTGGGGGTGCATTCCTGAAGAACTCTGCTTTAAGACACATACTGAATTAACACATGTTCAAGCATCCCTTGTGTATTTGGGTGGCTGGGATTTGGAGGGTTGAGACCCCAGCCCATATTCTGGATATACTAAGGAGGCAATAAAAATTCCTGGCCGGTCATGGAGGTGGGAGACAAAATCCAAAACTGATCATCATCTTGGCAGATAGTCCACTTAGACTGAGAAAAGGGGGCATTGGGATCGGAATTGTCTTGTGCCCCTTCACATTTGTTGGTCCGGGGACTTTTCCATGGGCTACCAAGGGCAACTGCTTCAGCATTTGGAATTCTTTGTAAGAAATTATTTGCTTTGAGTTCTTTCTTCCCAGGTTTCTAGAAACAATTTGAACAGATGCTGAAATCCAAATTATTTTACTTTCATTCTGTTGTTTAGCAGCTAGTTTTTCCAATTAAGGTTTCTCTCCCTAAAATATTATTACTTTTTAAACTGGCTCCTCGTTTAGCTTTTTTTTTCTTTCTGTCAACTACTAAGGATTTCTATGACAGCAATGTCCATTACTGATCAAATCTCCAAAGCAAGTTCAAAGTAGCTGTTCACTTACAGAGATAGCTTTTAGCCAAAGAACCATTAAGTCAGTCCAGAAAGGGGGAGGGTGGATTTTCAGAATAATAAATACAGGTATTAAAAAAAAAAAAAAACCCAACAACATCATTTTTGTCTGACAACTGGGGATTTGTTTGGGTTTTTTTTTTTTCAGTGCATGTTTTTACATTAAAATTTTCAGATTAATTATTGTAATAAAAATGTAAGCTGTCTACCTCCAACAAGTGTCCAGGCCAGGCTGCTGCTCTACTGGAGGTCTGAAGCTTATAAACCATCCAAGGGCTGTATGGCTAACCTCAGCATCCCCTCCCCGTCCCCTCCTGCATCCTTCTTTGCAGACAATGTGACCTTAAAGGAGATAGCAAGGTGCAATATTTGGTGATGAGTGCTCCGTGCAGCACAGCTTAGCATCCACATGTCCGACTGCAGAAATGCAAGGGGAAATAGCAATTACTAAACATCTAAATGTTCACCCAGAGAACTTTAAGCAAGTTAGTCAGTAGCCCACACAGAAGGTTGCTATTATTTAAAACCACTTTCTATTTGTTTTAGGTCATTCAAAAATGTTTCCCAAGCCGAAACAAACAAACAAACAAAAACTTGCCTGATGTCTCATTAACTGCAAAACTAAATTGGACCTGAACTTTTGAATGATCTGGCTCTACCCGATCATGAAAGAACACTGCTAGCCCTTGTTCGGACTGTTTGCTGACTATGTGGTAGGTTACACTGGATCATCTCCAAAAACTGCAGATGACTGAAGGGGTCACTTTGGCCCTGAATTTTTGTTTCGTTTTGTCTTCACAAATGTTTGTTTAAAACAAATCTGTGATTTTGCCCACAGATCTGGATTTAAAATAAGTTCTCGAGTTTTATCTGATTTAAGTTTTCTTCTGAGGTCCAGAGAAAAGAAAAAACAGGCTCTGATGTGCTGATTTGAAGGACTTGCTGGTTTCATTCTTCAAGAATCTGTAAAATATACGCTTTTCTGATGTACAAATGCAGGTGGTAAAAGGCAGGTGAGTCTGGATGATGATATAAAATGGGTGGGTTGTGACAGAAGAAAGCTCTGGCTGAGACCAAAGCCTGAGGCTGCAATTGTGTTTTTGTGGAAAGCTGCTGAAATTCAAAATGGTCCCTAAGCTTAACTCATAGGCCAGCAGTTCCAAAGCAGCTCTCTGAGTTTGCAACTTGTACCTTAAGTCCTTTGGGGCTCAGGGCACCCCATCTCAGAGCACCTCTAAAGCAAGACACCTATAACAGAACAGAACGTAAGCTGCTAGGAGGAGAAAGATCTTTTGCTTTTGCTTCAAAAGGAAGGTAGCTTTTCCTACGAGCCCTTGTTTGTTTTTGCCTCAGCATTTCCCTACCAGCAGGAGACCATTACCCGGGACTACGTTCTATTCCATCGTCATTATCTCCCACAGAACTAAAACAATGCTCTGTTTGGCCTCCCAGGCAGGGGGGTTGTTCTGCTTCTGCTTAAGCAGAGTTACCGGCTGAGTTTCTGACCCCTGTCACTTGGACATCCAACAGGGATACCTGGTGACAATTTTTTGAAAAAAAATCTGCTATCTTGTGTTTTGTTATTTCATTCTCTGAGAAGTAGCCCAGAAACTCGATTCTGAATCAAGAGGAGTCTCACTGTGGTGGGGGAAAGGGTCTGCTCGAGCAGCATGGGCCCTTTCGTTTAAATCAGCTAGATAGGATTTATTTGTAGTCATCTTAGTTTTTATTTTGTTTGGTGCTGTTGAATAGCAAAGCTAGAAGGTTGGGTAATATTGTGTTGCTGAATATCTGACCCTAAAACTTAGAAACCTTAAGGTCTCAGAACGTTCTATTAGACCCTGGTCTTTCTGTCTTTTTAAACACATATGTGAATTAGGTAGGCACAGAGATACATAAATGGTAAGTTAGATTGATAGATTATGGGAGAGAGGTTGGAGGGGAAGAAACAGGGATGGAGTTGACCAAAATACATTGTAGAGTAGATAAATAGTTAAGATTACATTAATAGATAATAGATTAGCTAGATACTGATTACATTAGATCACTAGGTAGCTAGATGATATTAATTAGATGATAGGAAGATAGATAATAAAATAACTAATTAGATTAATAGATACATGATATTAGATAGGTATGCGATAGAGTAGATAACTAGATTAGATTGATAGATGATAGATTAGATAGATGATAGGCAGATAATAAAATAGATTAGATTAATAGGGGATAGATTAAATAAATAATAGATTAGATTGATAGCTATATGATAGATTACATGATGAATGGATAGATAGATCAATGGATAGATAGAGGTTAGATTAATAGATGCATAATAGGTAAGTAAATGATAGACCAGAAAACTGGATTAGATTAAGAGGATGTAAATTAGATAGATGCTAAAATAGAAGATAGATAGATAGATCGATAAATAGATCGATAGATAAAAGATAGATACCCTGTCAATCACTAACATTCTGGCAGGTGTTGATAAACACAAGGTTTTCTAGAAAAGCAGGAGGCTCAGGGTCCCATCCTGAGCATTTTCCTCCTGTGAGACTCCAGCACTAGGTGCTGTCTCCTAGAAAATGTTTGAACAGTGCTAGCAACTGAAAGCTGTTTTTGTCCTACAGTTGAAGAGTCAGTTGGACACATTGTTTCGCCCTTGAACTTGAGGCAACCGAATTGGCCACATGGGTGCAGTTGCTGCCATCACTTTATTACCCTTGTTTAGCTATGAGTAACTTGAGAAGTCCAAATGTAACAGCTGCGTATAATAAAAGTGTAATTGGCTACCTGAGGCGATTAAGCCCTATGCTAATGAGGCCAAGGTCTATGCTGATTGGCCCTGGCTCAATCCTACCCCTAGATGGCCAGCAGAGAACAGTTCACAGCTCAGGTCCCACTGGGAAGCCTGGTAGTAGAGATAGCAAAAGGCTGAAGTTTTGGGTTTAGGGAAGTGGACAAACCTGTGTTTGAAACCCCGCTCAGTGTGAATGAAGCTGAGCAACTGACCAGCGTCTCTGAGTTTCTATTGCCTTGCTCTCAGGATAGATGAAAGAAAGGTAACAATGTTCCATTGTTTTTTAGAAAGTGCATGGACAGCATTCACTGCTCAGTGGTGTGATTTGGGGCATGATTTGTGCATACATAAACTGAACTCTCAAGGAAGATGGCAGCTCTTACAGTGTCCCCCTGCCCCAAGACCTCTCACTGCAACGTCCACCCTGTGGATATGGGTTACAGAGTTTACTCTGCAGGAGAGAAACTCACTTAGTTGATAGGAGCTACATTGATAACACACACTGCAAGTCACAGTGGTCTGCAGCTTTGCTTGAGTCTTTTATAAGAAGTACCTTGAAGTACCCAAGTGCTCCAAGCAAGTCTGACTGACTAAGATGTTGAGATTAAGGAACCCACCACCTTTTATTTTTTCCTTAAAGATCAAGCCAGGGGAAATCCCAGCATGGATGGGGATGGGCTCAAGACGTCTCACCCTGGTTTGAGAAACTATTGACAGTTGATGGCTTTTAGAGGAGGGAGAGTCAGTCATTTTCAGGGATTCAGACCTTGAGAGGTTTCACACCCTAGAACATATGGGCACCACTAACAAAACCCAGATGAGAAGTTGGGTGGAAAATGTTGAGGTGGGGCCGGAGAGGGGTTGAGAGAATGCAGGGGTGGATCTGATCAAAACACATTGTATACATCACATTCAAAAGTCCAAGCAATGAAAATAAGCACAACTTTAAAAGAAAACAGTTTTCTAAAAACTATTAAGCATGGGGCTGGGGGTCTGCTGCTCTCTTGGCAAAGTGCTCATCTAGATGAATGGACCTAGACACCCAGCCTTGCACAAACCTACAAACCTGTAAGTGGAAACTAGCAAGTTAAGGTCACCTCTGCTACCTACTGAGTTAGAGGCCAGCCTGGGCTACATGAGACCTTGCTTCAAAACAACCAACCAAAACAAAACCATGCCAAATCTGTCACAATGGATACTTGAAGTCGGGGCAATCTTTTTAATCAGACCCCACTGTGTGAGTTAATTGGAGACTTATAAGTTCTTACTAGCCTACTACTAGGCTGGTACTAAAAGACACCTATGAACCCAAGGAGTCCCCTCTGGTTTGTTGTTGTTTGTTTGTTTGTTTGTTTGTTTCTGGTTAATTAATCCTCTTTTTTTTTTTTTTTTTTTTTTTTTTTTTTTTGCTAAAGCTCTCTTTTCTATATTTACTAGTTCTGGAGGGGTAGGCAGTACTTCAGTGACATTGCATGGGTGAGAGATAATACCTTCTCATTTCGGATTACTAGTCCTTCTTATCCTTAAAGATTATGCCAACACTCATGGTAGCTTAAAATGACTCTAAAAACCTTTCTAGTTCTGCCTTCTCAGACTTCAGAGGCCTGACTTCAGAGTACACTTTTGCCCATCATGTGAGTTCGAGGCCAGTCTGGTCTACAGAGTGAGTTCCAGGATAGCCCAGGCTATACAGAGAAACCCTGTTTCAAAAAACAAAACAAAGAAGTAAGTAAGTAAGTAAGTAAGTAAGTAAGTAAGTAAGTAAGTAAATAAGGTGGAGAACCATAAGGAAAACATTAAGCATCAACTTTTGACTTCCACATGTACACACACACGCACACGCGCATGCACACACACACACTCAACCTGTTTGAATATATACGCTGGTGAACATACATACAAGTAGGTGGCCTTCTTAAATCATAAGATGCAAGAAAGTAACAGAATGATGATTTAACTCTGAAATAAAGTAGCTCAGAACAGGAAGATGGTTCAGTTGAATCATGCTGCTCTTCAGGAGGAATGGAGTTTGGTTCCCAGCACCCACACAGCAGGCTTCTCACAATTGCCTGTAACCCAGCTCCAGGGAGATTTGACGACTCTGCTTCTGCAGGCACCTGCATTATGTATGCATGCGTACACACAGACACAGATATATGCACATACTTTAAAATAGCCTTTAAAAAAGTCTAAGCAAGAAAAGAAAGAAACACTTCAGTCATAATGAACAGTAGGTTCTACAGCGTGGTGGCTTGGTGAGGAGGAAGATCAATGCATAAGAGCAGGCGCATAGTGGGTCTGGCTTTCTGTGATGCTGCTGTGCATTCTGCTGCTGCTTTGTGGTGATTGTACAAATGCTCATCCCATTTGGCGAGCATTAGTCTATTACTCAATAAATATTGTGATGCACACACACAGATATGGCTTTACTTTAGAGGAGTTATGTCTTCCCCATCCCTGTGGTGGCTTCAATGAGGACAGCTCCTGTAAGCTCATATTTGGTCCCAAGTTGGTAGAACTGTTTGGGAAGGACTAGGAGAGGTAGCCTTATTGGGGGAGGTGTGTCACTGAGGGCGAGCTTTAAGGTTTCAAAAGACTCATCTTATTCCCATTGTCCCTCCCTCTGCCTCGGGTTGTATCTCAAGATGTCAGCTCTCAGCTGTTGCTCCAATACCCTGCCTATCTGCCTGTTGCCATACTCCCTACCATGAATGTCATGCTCTACAACCCTCTGAAACTGTAATCCCTCAATAAACTTTTTATTCTATAAGTTGCCTTGGTCATGATGTCTTATCACAGCAATAGGGAAGTAACTAAGATACCTTGTCTTCATTTTTGTATTTTTTCTGGGTCTCCTGGCCATCCTCGATTCCTCTCCTTCGAGCTTCCTCTCTTTAGTAGCATATTCTGCCAGCAGTGCTTTCTGCCCATTTCTCCCCATGCTGTGACTGATGCCCCACCCCCCGCATTTCCTTAGCAACTCTTGGTCTTGGGTAGAAGGGTAAACATAGAGATGTACAGGGTTGAGGGCTAGGTTTCCCAGTTGGGTCTTCCCTGAGGGAGTATGTCTTCATGAGGCAAGCATTAGAAAGCTTTACCTCTGTCACAGATATCTCACAGGGCACTTACAGGAAGGCACTCTAGAGTATGAAGTGTTCTTCACACATGCATACAAGCTTAGAAGGTGACTGTACACATTGCTTCTTGTAGCTATTGTTACACACAGCAGACACAGGCCCTCTTCTTGGGTCACCAAGTGTTTGCTGTGAATCTCTTATGGGAAGCTTCACTGCCTGCAGTGTGATGGTTCACACACCCCTCCCTGACCCTCCTGGTTGGGCGGAAGCCGCTTGACAGTGGGGCTGAGACTAGTTTCTCTTCTGGTCCACTACAAAGCCCGGACTGCCAGGCAGTCTTGGTAATGCTTAAATCTTGAGAAGACATTTGCCCAAATTTGGATCAAATCTACATTGTCACTGTTTTCTATTCTCCCAGGATGAAGGGTGGAGGTCACCTATGCTGGTCTCCAGTTTCTAGATTGAGTCTCATATCTTCAAAGAAGCCACACTTCATATACCAGCTCTTGCTCTAGTCAGCCTGCCCTTCATTCTGAAGTCCAACCCACCAGAAGCCTAACCACTAAGTTCATCCCTTGGGGAGGTCTTGACCCACAGATGTGCTAAGGCACATTACAAGTGTTTTCTGTATTGGAACCACAGTGCCTCAGAGGCTCCTCTTGTGATTCTGAAGGTTCTGTGATCCATGAAAACAGGTGTCTGCACATCAGCCAGCAGACAGATGCTCAGAAAATATTTGTGAGGTGAATGAAACACCTCTCTGTGGAGGTCCCTGTTTTCCCTGTCTCGAAAGGAAAGAGAGGGAGAGAGAGAGAGAGAGAGAGAGAGAGAGAGAGAGAGAGAGAGAAAAGAAGAAGAAGAAGAAGAAGAAGAAGAAGAAGAAGAAGAAGAAGAAGAAGAAGAGGAAGAGGAAGAGGAAGAGGAAGAGGAAGAGGAAGAGGAAGAACAAGAAGAAGAAGAAGAAAGAAGAGAAATGAGAAAAAGAAAAAATAGAAGAAGCAAAAATAAAATAAATTATAGGATGAGAGAAAGCCCCCCTTTTTACATGAGCACAGAGGAAGGTCAGCAGAGGACACAGCCAGAGACAGCCATTTAAGGTCAAGAAGAGAGTTCCCAACCTGAGGGCACCTTGATCTTGGACTTCTAAGTCTATGGTATTTCACAGCCCCGCAGACTGGGACAGGTGCCAATCACCAACCAGTTGTCTGGCCTTGAATGGGTCACTGAGCCCCTGCCTGCCTTCTCCTGAAGCTAATAAAAGTCTGTGCTCATAGAATATAGCCAAGGACTGAGTTAATATGCACACAGCCCTTACGATACTGTACTAATATGAGCTATTTATATCAGCATAAGTGGAACAGGCCCAGACACACTCAGTGAATGTCAGAGCAAACGACAAGAACTCCTGAGTAGGAAGCCTGAGAAGAAAGCAGTGCCTGGAAGGGAGGTAGTGTGGGGTACCACCGATCTAGCCGATCTACCGGGCAAAGCATGAGGATAAGGACAGACATTCTGGAGAGGTGGGCACACAGGAGCACAGAGCACACAATGGGCTCAGCAAGCAGAGTCTTCCAGCTTAGGCAGAGTTTGGAGAGAGGAGAGGGTCTCAGTTTTGTTTTTGTTTTTTGTTTTTTTTTTCTCTGCACAAAAACTACCAATATCAGGGACTGGAGCAGTCAAGAAAGAGCACTGGCTGCTCTTCCAGAGGATCCTGGTTTGATACCCATCACCCACATGGAGGCTCACAACCATGTGTAACTCCACTTTTCAGGGAATCTGACACCTTCTGGCCTCCAGGGGTCCCAGGTGCACACAGGAATGCCTCTGCACCTCCACAGACATATCCTTGCATTCTTTGCTCCCCAGCCAGGCAGAACAAGGACCATTCTACAATGTCTGCCTCAAGTTCTCTGGGTATAGACAAAGAAACACAGATCCTGAGGTACAAGACATGGGCTGTTACCTGGTCATTCTGTACCCTGAAGGAACAATCTGCTTGTCCTTAAAATGGCCCACATAGTGGGGAGATTAACACCAAAGGTCTTGTTGCCCTAGGTGACTGGAGATGTCGACATTAACTGCTTTTCCTGTTGCTGTGTTCACATGACTGGAAAAGAGCAACTGAAGAGATGGCTTATTTTGGCTTGCAGGTTGACGGACACAATCCTTCATGGTGGTGGAAACAGATATCAGCCGAGGCTCAGGTGAATGAGGGGTCTGCTTACATCGGGGCAGCTTAGAAGGGGCCAGTGAATCTGAACTACAGACCCATCCTCCAGAGACCCACTTCCTCCAGCTAGGCTCTACCTTCTAAAGGTCCTACAACCCCTCAAAAGAGGTCCACCAGCCAGGTGTTCAATGCACAAGCCTGTTGGGAACATCTTACAGTCATCCTCTCCCTGACCCCATGGTGATGCAAAGAGGGAGATGCAAAGTTTGGGTCTCAGTTGGCTTCAGGTTTCTCCAAAGTACAATGTCTCCCTGATAAAGCTTGGGGTTTACATACTCCATGGACGGCCCAAATCCAGGTGGATAACCCTGAGAATATTTCACACAGAACCACAAGCCCAGAGAACCCCAGGCAGATGCTGGCATGCCCTTAGCTTCCTGGAGGAAAGGCACCTTCTACTCCCAGGTTTTTCTGTTGCTCAACTTGACAGACCTATCTAGAGTGACTGCCCTTCACAGTATTGTTTTACATGGAATACTTTCCTGGCCTGTATTAATCTATTTTCTGTTGCTGTAATAAATTATCCCAGTCTGGCTCCCAGTTCTGAGGCTCAAGAACATGAACCTAACAGACAACAACATTGTCTCTGCTCAGGTGAGAGCCTGCAGCATATGGAGTCAGGATGGTGAGCAAGTAACAAAAGCCATGAAGGTGAGACAGGAAGCCATAGAGCAGGGAGGTACCAGTCAGTCCTCAAAATAACCAATGCACTCCACTCCAATGGCCTACTTAGTGACCAGATACCAACCTCTTAAAGGTTCCACTATCTCTTAACAGGTAACATAGGACCACATTTCCTGTATAAAACCTCCGGGGGAATGAACCATCTCCAACCCACAGCCAGGCTCCAGGACCTCCCGAGGCATCTCTGTCACTTCTTGCCTTCTGCTAGCTACTGATATGAAGAAATGAGTCCAGGGCAACCAGACTACTGGTTCAAGGTTTCAAGGTAAAGCCTATTAAAAATTTTGGAAAGTAGGTAGCTGGGAAGTGGCTCAGTGGATAAGAACACTCACTGAGCAAGCATTAAAGCCAGAGTTAGAATCCCCCAGCACTGTGAAGAAGGAGGCAGGAAGATTCCTGGGGCTTACTGGCTGCCAGCTTAGTTCCAGGTTCAGTGAGAGACCCTGTGTTAAAACAGGACATCCAGTTTCCTCCTTTGGCCTTTGCCTGCGTACATGGGCATGCACACATGGGTGTACACCACACACACCATCACACACACACACACACACACACACACACACTATCACACACCATCACACACACACACCATCAAACACACACACTATCACACACCATCACACACACACACACCATCACACACACACACCATCACACACACACACACCATCACACACACACACACCATCACACACACACACCATCACACACACACACTATCACACACCATCACACACACACCATCACACACACACACCATCACACACACACCATCATACACATGCACCATTACACACACACACACACACCATCACACACACACACCATCATACACAATCACACACACACCATCATACACATGCATCATTACACATACACACACACACACCATCACAACACACCATCACACCCACACCATCACACACACACACCATCACACACACACCATCATACACACGCACCATTACACACACACACACACCATCACACACACACACCATCACATACACACACCATCATACACACGCACCATCACACACACACACCATCACACACACACACCATCACACACACACCATCACACACACACACCATCACACACACACACCATCACACACACACACCATCACACATACACCATCACACACACACACACTCACACACACACCATCACATACACACATACATACACACACCATCATACACACATACCATCTCACACACACACACACACACACACACACACACACACAACCACACAACATTGGTAATTAAGTGAGAAATAATAAACATGGACTCGGGAAAAATCCAAAGCCACAAATGGCTTAGGCTCAGGTTTCCAGCCTCTGCTTTAAAGGATATGTGTTGTCATAGTGGGTGGTAGATGTCTGATGTTACAGCTATTTGGAACTGACTTGAATCTCTATTGGAGCCCATTGGTCTCAGCATGGCACTCACAGAAAATATTCTGGAGTGCAGAAGGGAAGATGCTATCGGCCACAACCCAGGGAACATTACTTATCACACTTCTGGCCAGACTTGTCTGAGTGAGAGAGCAATCTGACCACTCCATGTAAAACAAGTAGTCTCTACCTTGGCAGCCGGCTTCCCAGGCTCAGCCACAGGCTGTGAGACTGGAGACTGGGAGAGCCGAGAGGACCCTCAGGATCACCCGGCCTCCCCCAGTAATAAAGAGAGAAGGCCACACTGGATGGGCTGAGGCTGCTCGACAGAGTGTGTGCTTACACATGTATGTGCAGAGGCCAGAGGTCAATGGCAGGGTGTCTTCTGCTCTCACTTTCCACTTTTATTTTCTTGAGGCGGAGTCTCTCATTGAACCTGGAGCCAGATTGGCAGCTGGCAAACCCCAGCACTCTCTTGTCTCTTCCTATCACAGTCCTGGGGTTACGGTGCCTGCATGGCCACGTTGCTTTTCACATGGGTGCTGGGGAATTAAATCAGGTTCTCACGACTGCACAGCGAGCGAGCGTTCTTACCCACAAAGCTATCTCTCTAGCTCAGTGGTTCCCAACCTTCCAGTGCTGCAGCCTTTAATACAGTTCTTCATGTTGTGGTAATCCACAACCATAAAATTATTTTCATTGCTACTTCATAACTGTAATTTTGCTACTATTATGTATCATAATGTAGTTATTTTTTGAGACAGAGGTTTGTCGAAGAGGCCATGGCACACAGGTTGAGGACTGCTACAATATATATGTATGCGTGTGTGTAAATGTATATACATTCATGTATGTATAATGTTTTAATTGGTTCTTTGAGAATTCAGTACTTGCATACGAGCTATTTATCACCTCTCATTTAACTCCTCCCAGGCCCACTGACTGTCTTTCCACCCCCTCCCAATCTCACATTCCCTTTTGCTGTTCTGTTGTTTTCTGAGGGAGCTAGGGGTGTAGCTTAGTTGGTAGAGTGTTACTATGAATGCACAAGGGCCTGGATCCCACTCCCAGCACTGACTAAAGTGTGCGACATGGAGTCAAGAAGAAAGACCTGGATCTCAAGGTCATCCTCAGCTGAGTTCAAGACTAGCCTAGGATACATGAGACCATGTCTCAAAGCAAATAAGTAAATAAACAAATAAACCAGTGGAAACGGCTGGTGAGATGGCTCCAATGGTGGCAGCCATGCCACCAACCTTGGCAGCCCAAGTTTTAATACCAGAAATGACAGTGGAAAGAGAGAACTTATCTTCAGAAATTGTCCTCTGACCTCCATGTGAATAAGTGGTTTGCCTGGCTTCTCCAAATAAATAAATGAAAATTTTTAAATGAATTAACATTTTGTTTTTTAAGCACTGATTTGTGTGTGTGTGTGTGTGTGTGTGTCCATAGATGTCATTAGAGGGTAAGTGGATGGATTTCTTAGGACTGGAGTTAGCTACAGAAAGTTGTGATCTGCCATGTGGGTGCTGGGAGTCAAACCTGGATCCTCTGGAAGACCAGTCTATGCTCTTAACCACTGAGTCTCAAAATTAACATTTTAAAAGGGACAAAAAGAATGTGTAGTCAGAAGCTGGACCCGGGAGACAAAAGCCTATAGCTATTAAGGAGGCTGAGGCAGGAGGATTGGAAGTTGAAAGCCTGCCTAGGAAAGTTGGTGTCTCAAAACAAAATAGTAAAGAGTGCTGGTGTGCATCTTGTTGGTGAAGTGCTGATTTAGCAGGCTTGAGGCCCCAGAACTATGGAGGGTGGGGACTACGTTGTTGAAGGGATTTATGTCAGAGTCTCAGGGGAGCTGTGGGTAGTTTTTAGACCCTGTGTATCAAGGATGTTATGCTCTGTGCCAGATGTTTGGTGTCTGGGTGGATGCCCCGGGAGAAGCATTTAGAGTCAAGATACTGGGAGAATCTGACTGGCTCATGAGATGGCCTCCTGCTCCTTCCTGATTCCAGGGTTCAGAAAAACCTCGTGGACAGGGAGCCACAACAGGCTGCTTGCAGAGAGACTCTCCAAGGTCTTTGCAGCTCAGTCTTGGTCTTCAGTGATCCATACTGTGGAGGTGGGTGAATGTCTCCATCCACAGTGTCTGCAGACATCAAATGCCACAGCCTCACTTGAATATTTAATTCTTCACAAACGCTGTTTATGGTCCTATCTATTCGTCTTCTGGATCATCATATCTTAATTTTATTAGCTTTTCTTCAGAAATTTCAAACAGATTAAAAAAGCACAATTTTGTCTTTGAGAAGCCATGCTTGTTTAATTAGTTACTGTTTGCAAAGCACTTTTTAATTTTTTTTTAAAAGAGGGAGCATGATGTAAAGAAGAACACACTGCACCAACCTATCTCCAGACCATCCCCTTTATTTGCTGGGCCTTTATTACATGGAAACTAGTTCTGCCTCGTTTTTGGTCACATGGGGTCACGGGGTTACTTACAGTCCTTGGTGGACCAAAACCCTCCATTTCTTTTACAAGAGAGAATCTCGCACAAACAGTGGTGGCACATGCCTTTAATCCCAGCACTCGGGAGGCAGAGGCAGGTGGATTTCTGAGTTTGAGGCCAGCCTGGTCTACAGAGTGAGTTCCAGGACAGCCAGGGCTACAGAGAAACCCTGTCTCAAAAAACAAAAACAAAAATAAAAACAAAACAAAACAACAACAACAAAACCCCCTCAAAATGGTCCTCTCTCACAAATAACTGAATCTTCCCACTTCCTTTTCTTCCCTATGCAAATAAAAGTACCCATAATGCATTGGGCTCGCTCTTCCTCCAGTCCCCATTCTCCTTTCCCCTTTCCTTCATTTTTTTGGTCTGTCTTACAAAACAGCTCACAGAATGTTGTTGGGGACAAAAACCTTCTCACACTCAGTGCTGTAGCTCCAGGCCACAGATCACTCATCTTTTCGTGTCGAAGGAAGGACATCCTCTAATGTCATGTCTGCTTCCCCGCTGGCGCAGTCTGGGCATCTACAGCTACAGTGACTTCTACTTTATTTTAGAGAAATGAGCTATGGCATAGGAGCGATTTTGCGTATTTATTTTATCAAAGTATTTTTCAAATATTGTTTGGGCTTCTTTGCCTTCTCAAACAAAATTTAAGTTAATCCCAGAAGGTCATTGGCCCACATATCTACTGCCTGCAGGTGCTCAAGAGCATTTGAAGTTGTCATGACATGACTTGTGGCTTTGGTGTTTAAAGAATTACCACGTTTCCTTTCTTTCTTTCTTTCTTTCTTTCTTTCTTTCTTTCTTTCTTTCTTTCTTTCTTTCTTTCTTTCTTTCTTTCTTTCTTTTTTCGAGACAGGGTTTCTCTGTGTAGCCCTGGCTGTCCTGGAACTCACTCTGTAGACCAGGCTGGCCTCGAACTTAGAAATACACCTGCCTCTGCCTCCCAAGTGCTGGGATTAAAGTGTGCCACCACTGCCTGGCCCAGGTTTACTTTCTATCCTTCTCCAAGGCTTCTTGTTGGCGGGCACTCTCCATCACCAATGTTCCTGCCTGAGCCTGTAATCTCATTTCCCTATACTGCCTCTAAGTGTCTGATGGCTCAGAAACGGGAGGATTAAATTCCTTAGAATTAAGTTTATGGGAGGAATGTGTTGGTTGTGTGCATAATCTCAATGCTCAGATGTTGGATGCCAGTCTGGGTTAAATAGCGAGAGCCTCTCTTTAAAAAAAAAAGGAAAGTTAAAAAATTAAGTAGGTGCCTGCTTGACAGAGTGCTTGCCTAGTATGCAGGAGACCCAGGATTGGTTGTGGTGATGCCTACCTGTATTCCAGCAAAGGAGAGGTAGAAGCTCAAAGATTACAAGTTCAAGAGAAACATATTCCATTTCATAGTGAGTTCAAGGTCAGCCTGGGATAGATGAGACTCTGTTCCAAAATAAGTAAATAAATAACAATAAAACAAAACCAATAAGCATCACAGGCTTTGAGTGGGGAACTGAGATGGTATTGTCTGAGAACATGGCCCAGGCAGCATGTTCTTCCTTTTCCAGTTATGAATGGGGTGAGCTGTATTGAATAAGAGACTCTAGGTGAGGATCTGTCTTGCCCCTTGATGTGAAAGCACTTTACACTTTTGATACAGGGACCTCTCTATGGTCCTATGATCTAGGAGCCTTTCATGGAGAAGGCATTACTATCTACTTGCTGAATAAACAGCTCCAGCTGCTTTTCAGTCCATAAGGTATTTTAGAAAATGATAGGTTTAAAGATGTTTTTGAGACACAAATGTACCCTGTTCGAAAGATATGAATTTATAACCAGACTTCCTGGAAAACTTTTAAGTTCTTTGTGACCTAGAAAATGTTTAATAAAAATTAGCTTTCCTTTTCCTTCTCCCAGAATGCTTCACCTGGAAAATTTCAAGGAGCCAAATAACCACCTGCTGTCACTTCCCATTTACCGTGTTAGTGTGTCTTTAATCTCTTAAAGGTGAGAGGCCAACCTGTTCCTTTGCACCTTTATTTGTTTAAAGAAAAAGGAAGGAGCTAGACAGATGGCTTAAGTGGTTAAGAGCACTGACTTCTCTTCCAGAGAACTAAGGTTCGATTCCCAGGCTCATAACCCTCTGTAACTTCAGTCCTAGGGGATCTGACACTCTCTTCTGGCCCCTGTCAGCATGTGTCACACATACATGCATTATAGGCAAGGCTAAGAAGTGGAATCTAATGGAACCAGTTGCTTCACATGTAAATAGACTAATCCAGAGTTTGGCTTTCTGTACGCTGGCTGGTCCTTAAGGGGAAACAGGACAGAAGTACCTAGATGGATGGCTACATTCTCCATTTTAGATGTTCAATAGAAGCTTGTGGTTCATTTATTTTTCCATTACCTCAATGACTTCCGGCAGGGTGGGGGCATTAGTAACTAGACAAGAGCAAGCTCTCCACCTCTGGCAACTTTGCAGATGAAAGTTTGTACAAATGCCAGTTATCCTGGTTGTTAATTAATTACCCTACTCACAGACTTCTTTTCTGCTTGCCTTATCTTCTCTGATGCAATGAACTTTCACCTCCTATTTCTTCTGGAAATAAAAAAGGGAGGGGTGCTGGAGGACTGTGCTCAGCACCATCTTCATCCTGCTTTCTAATGCCCTGAGGGAGAGAACATGGGCAGAGGCATAGACTATGAAAGGCATCCCCATGGCTAAGGTCAACATTTAATTCATTTCTGCAGCATCATCTCACCCTGTCCCAAAGAGTGCATTCTCTTGCCAACTCTAGGAAACTTGGGCAGAGATGAGAATGCAGCTTTGAGTGGGGGGGGGGGTTGGAGGGGCAGGACTGCAGCCCAGAGGCCCCCACTAACTAGTTGTCTAATCCTTAATAAGTTGCTTTGTCTTTCTCGGCTCATTTTCCTCATCTGTCAAGTCAAATGAAGGTTCTGGAATGGATGATCTCCAAAACCCCTTCCAGCTCTATAGTTCTATTTTGGGTCTCTCTGCACCTGCAGACAGACATGTGGGGGCAGGAAGGGCACTGGGAGGGAGAAGAATGTAAGCAGGGGAGTAAAACACTTTCACCTGGAGCAGCACCATGTCCTCATGTGTGTTGCACAGCACACGCCTGTCTCGGATTATCCAAATAACGGAGCGGATCCCCCCTCCCCTTTCTTTTGCCAATGAACACACAGCTTTCGTTTGGCTGGGAGCAGCAGCTGCTTTTCTGAAATTTCCATCCAGGACTTCCATCCTCCACTGTGTCCTCTGGGAAACCTGTCATGGTTTTTCTGGATGGATGCCCACAGAATTTTAAACCAGTGAGAGAGAAAGGGAGGGAGGGAGGGAGGGAAGGGAGAGAGAGAGAGAGAGAGAGAGAGAGAGAGAGAGAGAGAGAGGAGGCAGAGTAGAGAGGAAAGGGGAGAAAGAGGAGAGGGGCACAGAACACTATACATAATACAAAGCAAGTGTAGTTGGTAGTTATGACTGACTTTTATTTAATTTTGTTATTTCAAGTGCCTGTAGCCTAGATGGGCATCTGGCAACAGCACCATTAGTACTTCCAAAATGGAGCTATGATTAAAGCCAGTGAGTTCACTGATTTGGTTCGCTGATTAGTTTGTTCTAGATCATGTAGAAGACAGCCTGTATGTGTGCTGGAGACCCCTGAGTGCTGCCTTGCCTTTGACATTTCCAGAACTTGATAAATCTCAACATCACCAAGCCAGAGAGTCCCACTGTCTTCCTTGCTCAAGCAAGCATTTGTAGATTCAATAAGCATTGAATGGTGGTGTGTCTCTGCCCTCAGAACTAAGAGTCCCCCAACTTTAAAAGAGGGACAATTTTCCCAACAAAGTTGTTAAAAGATTCGCCCCCTCCCCTAGTCAGCAGAAATGTGAATTCCTGAACTTTGATCCCAGACAGTCATCAGACAACTTTGAAACACAAAACTGGATTTTATTTACCCCAAATTAGGTTGGTGCAGGATGATGGGCTTCTAAGAAATGCTTCTAGCTAGTAATAAATAGCATGGCCAGAAAAGCAAAGACTTAAATGTTTCTGCTTCCATCTTGTGTTATTTGGGCTTGAAATGAAATGAAAACAAATGTCAAATACTCACAATGTTTTAGTATTAACATTAAGGGCATAGCCATGTGTCTCTTTGAGCACTTTGCATTCCTCAGGGATTCCGGGGAAACTCAAAACAGGGAGTAGCTGGGAACTAAGCCAGAAACCCTAGAAACTGATGACGACCTGGAACATTTCTGAGGTTAGCCAGAGAGAAGTTCAAATTTTGTATTCACTAACCTGAGGTTTTGACAAGTAATTGAACGTCTCAGGTCCTCTACTTATTTAGCCCTAACCTGGGATGTTGTTGCTTTCTCAAGAAAGGGTTTAAGAATATTAAATGTGATTAGACTCCCAATATGCGAGTGCTCAAAACAAACAAACAAACAAATAAGCAACTGCTTCCGGGTTCAGGTGAAGGGGCAGGGCTAGCTCCCCAGAAATCTGAAAGAAATGGCAAGCCGGCCACTTTTATTTTTTGAAAAGACTTCCTTCCAGGCCTTTGACTTCACGGGTAGTATGTGTCCTCCCTCTAACTAGGAGGCTGCAGAGTCCTAAGGCCTAGGGGCCTGGAACCATCTAAGGTGGCCCAGTTCTATCAGGGCTGTTGTTGGGGTCTCAATGATTCTCCAAGGTTTGTAAAGTCAGAGTGGGGACTCCAAATTACCCCTAAGCAGGAGTCTGGACACCTCACGCTGGTTATTCCGTTCTGCCCAACCGCCTGGTATGGTGGTGGTGGTGGTGGTGGTGGTGGTGGTGGTGGTGGTGGTGGTGGTGGTGGTGGTGGTGGTGGTGGTGTGTGTGTGTTTGGGCTGGAATTCCGGACCTGCACCCGGAGCAGTACTCCCGACGGATCTCAGCAAGGGCACCCATTCGAAGCCTCAGGAATCTTTCACAGAGTAGTCTTTGGGGCCAGGAAGGCAGGCAGTACTTCTAGAGAAAGTGAGCGGGCTGGCTCGCCGAGGAGAGATCCTTTTCTTCTTTCTGCTTCCTTGCGTTCCTGCCGGGTGGACGTTCTAGGCACTTGCCGCCGGGTCGCACGGAGGCCTCCGGCCTGAGGACAGCTCCCGCAGAGATCTATATCTTTGGGCTCTCAGTCTGTCCCCGGGATACTCCCCACTCAGTGAATATCACTCAACACAATCACCCCAAGTATCCCCAATCACATAAAATCAAAGCCCGAGGTCTGCCTGGGTGCGACAGATATCTTGGGAACCGACTAAACGCGGCTGCCCCTAAGGGACCGGCTGAAGGTGGCTTGGAGAGGAGTGCCATTACCCAGCTCGGCCCATCCCCTCCACGTCCAACAGTCTCGAGGGACCGCGGTGGTGGCCGGGAGGTGACAGCCGGACGGTGGGGCGGGCGCAGAGCCCCTCGGAGGCCGCCACACACACTCGCTGTCCTCCCCACTCTGTGCCTCCCACCCTCTCGCCCAGACCCCCGCCCCTCCCCCGTCCGCCTCCGCCCCATTCTTGGAATTGTGTGGAAAAATTCTCAGCCAAACCTCCCACCTCTCCTCTCCTCGCCCCCCCCCCCACTCCCTTTTAAAAACCCCCTTTCCTCCGCGGCCCCTGCACTCTTTGTGAATGAGGGCCGGGAACACGGCCCTTCCCCCGCCCAGGAGCCACGCCAGACCGCCGCACTCAGAGGACTGTTTGTTAATAGTCCAATTAGATAATTGCCATCTTTCACTCCTTTTGCTCCGCATTTCCCATAAAGGAATGAATGGGGAGAGCGGCGTGGAGAGGGCTTCTGCCCCGGCAAGGTGACGAGAAGGGCTGGAGCAAGCTCCTTGCACAAGGCCATGCGCTTGAATTGAATCATTGTGGCCTAATCAATGCTGTTATTGGATTACTGGCTGTTGCTTTTCTCAAAGACATTGTAGCAAGACAATGAAATAGCTAGGGGGAAACTTTTTTTTTTTTTTTGAAGCAGATCTCACAGTTGAGATTTTTTGCTTCTCTCTCTCTCTCTCTCTCTCTCTCTCTCTCTCTCTCTCTCTCTCTCTCTCTCTCGTCTTCCTCCCTCCCTCCACCCCACCCCCCCACTCTGAGTACAAAGCTGCCCTTTGAATGGGCTGCCTCAGGGCTGCTGGAGGTGCAGGCATAATTAAAAAAATTCAACTGGGGCTACAGGAAGAGGGGCGGCAGTTTAAGATGGCTGTCAGCGTCGAGGTGTGTTAAGGAGTCGCTTGGGGAGAAAGCTTGGCTTTTTTGGAGTGTGGGGGAGAGACTTTAGGTGGAAACTTTTCTCCTCTTCCCTTCTTTCCCCACCCAGAGGCAACTGCTTTCTTCAGCTACAGGGACTGAGGGGTAACAACCCCCCCCCCCCAATCCGGCTCTATCTGGCAAGTCTGGAGGAAACCCCCTTTAGCCAGTACGTGAGCAGGACGGTCAAAGGCAAAGAGAAAGTTAATAATGCCTGCTAATGGTGCTAACAATTCAGGATGAATCTTGTCAAAAGTTTTTCTGGAAGTGTGGGTCTTTGATTGTGTTTCCCGAAAGCAAGACCAATCATTTCCGTTCTGGCTAAACCCCTGCTTGATTGGGGACAAGGACAGAAACCATCCATTACGATCTGATATATTATCCAAACAATTTAGTGTATTCGTGAGGTAACTGAAACGTGGGGGCTGCGAAATTACCCGTAATCAATTGCAACAGCGAGTGTGCGTCCCCCGGGTGTCGGACAACCACAACTCGGCCGTCTCAGTAACAGGCGGAGCCGCAGCGTTTCGGAGTTGCGCTGTTCGCTACCTGATCGCCAGGCTGGGGACGCTGGACGTGCTCAGAGGACGCGGGCGCTGACGAGGTGGCTCGCCACTGCTCCACCGGGATCCTGGACAAGACCCGCCGCCTCTCTACCAGCGCGCCACTCTCCTGTCTGCGCTGACCCTCCGCGGCCGCCGAAGCCACCCGCGGGGACATTCATTCTGGCAGGCGACCGAGCTTAGGTGCTGTGTTGTAGGGGTTTTGTCCCCTTCTGCCTCTCTTTTTTTTTTTCTACCCCCTTCTTCTTTTCTCTGTGTGTTTGTGTGGTTTTTTTTGTTTTGTTTTGTTTTCCCCCTTTTGCCTATGTTCGGGAAACCAGACAAAATGGACGTCCGGTGCCACTCGGACACCGAGGCCGCTAGGGTCTCGAAGAACGCGCACAAGGAGAGCCGGGAGATCAAGGGCGCCGAGGGGAGCCTTCCGGCCGCCTTCCTCAAGGAGCCGCAGGGCGCCTTTTCGGCGTCTGGCGTTTCGGAAGATTGTAACAAAAGTAAATCCAATTCCTCAGCAGACCCAGATTACTGCCGCCGGATCCTAGTCCGAGGTAGGGATGGGCAGGGCTTTGGGGCACGTTCTTTTGGGGGTAACTCCCCTGCCGCAGCTTCGCGTCGCCGCCTAGGGCTGGCGAGGACTTAGGAGAAAGTTGTTGTTGGCCCTTTCTTTCTTGGGTCCGGTCGGCCGCGGGGACCTGTGCCTGGGGCTCCTCTGAAAGCGCTCTTTCTGAGCCTGGGCCCCAGCAGCCTGGAGGGGCCGGGGTGGAACCCAGACGCTGTGGACCGGCCACCAAACTGGGGCTCGGACCCGGCTCCTCCAGGGGGACGTGCGCGCATCCTCGGGCCTGCAGGCGTCTGCGCCCTGGAGGGCAGAGCGCACCCGATGGAGCACTGGGCTAGGACCCGTAGCCTCCGGTCTCCGGTCAGCACCGGCCAGTTAGCTGGTGGAGTTGAGGGCCCTGGCGCTGCGCTCCTGGCCTGGCCGCTGTGGCCTAGAGAGACCGCCGATCTGGGTCGCAGGGCTGCGGATGCCGCCTCTTTGCTTCGCTCGTCCTCGCTCAAAGAGCGGCGTGCGCTCCTCCCGGGCATTGGTGGCGCCGAGGCCCGGCTTCAGCCGGCGCCGCCCCTGCTAGCAGATAGCCAGGCCCCGCAAGCGGACATTCGGTCACTCCTCCTTCCGCTTGCCTGGACTGGAGCGGGCCGGAGACCCGGGGTGGGGGTGGGTACCACAGGAGTGCAGGCTGTCCTGCAATCTGGGACCATACTGTGGCTGGGATTATCAGTAAGAGCCCCTTTGGGCTACTGGGGACTCGGATCACACACCAAAGGCCCCCTAGGCCGGAAGGAGCATCCACCTATTTGGAATTCAGTTTTGTTTGTTTGTTTGTTCTTGTTCTTGTTCTTGTTTTTTTGTTGTTGTTGTTTTGTTTTTTGCTTGCTTGTTTGGTTGGTTTTTCTTTTTCCTCCTCCGGTGTCTGGGAGAACTCTTCAAAGACAGTCTGGTTACTCTCCCAGTTAATGGTCTGAAGTTAGCCCCCTTGGCCTCCATACACCCAGAGTCTCGGCTTTATGACTGCGGCCACCCCATTCTCGCGCCGCAGGCTGCCGGAGACTTGTCCCTAGCTAGCTCCGGTTAAGGAGGCAGAGAAAACCGGGGGCGAGGGGATCTGGTGGCTGACATCTACCCTTCCCTAGATGCCAAGGGGTCTATCCGAGAAATCATCCTGCCCAAGGGCTTGGACCTGGACCGGCCCAAGAGGACACGCACGTCGTTCACCGCGGAGCAGCTTTATCGGCTGGAGATGGAGTTCCAGCGTTGCCAATATGTGGTGGGCCGGGAGAGAACCGAGCTGGCTCGGCAGCTCAATCTTTCTGAGACCCAGGTACCCAGCTGCCAGGTGCTCACACCACCAGGCTTCCTCTCCCCCTCCCCAGTGCGGCGGCTTGCCTTTCCCCACTATCTATCATGCTTTGGACCGAACCACCCAGGGACATTGAGGAGATGGAATGGATGTGCACGAAGGTCTTAGGCTCTCTCCTCTTTCATAAACTGTCATGTCTGCTCCTCGTTCACAAATCCGCCATAGTCTAATTTCTGCATATCTTGACTTGGCCCAGGGGCCCCATATTCTGTCCTTCTGAAATTCTTTTTGGCTCTTAGGAATTTTTGGATGGCTTCTGATTTTTAAAAGGCTGGTTTCCCCCATTTGGATACATACCACCTTGGCTATATTCCCAGTAACACCCCATTTGGGGGCTTTTAGCTTTATTCAGCACCTAGATCAGTTTTGCAGGAAGTAGGATTAGAAAGCTGTGCCAACTCTCAGAAACCTGCCTGAGCAAATCTGGCAGCCCCTACCCCTTAAACACCCAGCCCTGAGCACCACTCTGGGACCCTAAGAGGCACTGTCCTCTGTGCCCGTGACAGGGCGTGTCGGATGGGCAGCAAATCTGCTGACTTGGGTGCCCACAGTGTATGTCTTTTGCATTTTAGGCCCTTTCCTTACCATAAAGTCCCATGCTGCTTTGGAGCGGACCCTGGGAGCCAAGGGCCCAGAGCGCTAGAGGGAGGTTTTGCCCCTTCAGGCTGTTGAGGGGTTGGTCAGTTCTCTTTCTAGTTTCTTTTCCTATGTCCAGCCCTGAAGCAGATGGAGAGCATATTAGGCCTAAAATCTGGACTGAATACTGAAAACTGAGGGCAGAACAGATGGGGAAATCTAAGTTTAAGTTGGCATCGTAACAGTTTTTCAATTGTCTGTGTTAACCACGTTTAGCTTTCAAAACCTAAATAGGATGGTTTTTCCATATAGCCACTACCCTCCGTTCTAGGCCAGAAGAGGCAGAAAGGGGAGGGAGGATTGGAATTTATTTAGTCTCACCCAGGCTCCTATCTTCCTCCCATGATTCCAAAGTTCCCAGTGTAGTGCAGAGGGAGGGATAGTTTAGACCCTTCACACCAGTTGGTGAAGAAAGGCAGTGGAGAAAGCTTGGCCTGTGAAGTCCACCCTGCACAAATGTCTGCTTTCCACCCCGACCTTCACTCTCTGCTGCTGGTTCATGATCAGTCTCTGGCCTAACAAGCAGTGAGCAGTTCCTCGGAGCCTCTAAGAGGCGTAAATAGATTTTCTGGTGCTAAATTTGAACTCACTGGGCTAGGATCTGGATCTAGGAAGCCCGAGACACTGTTTCCTAGCCACCTCAGCTTCCTGTACAGTTTTGCTCTGGCCTTAAGCTCTCAGCCTGTGCCGATTCACCAGTTTGTGAACCCAAAACTGCTCCGTGGGTACCGCACCCACACACTGAAATAGCTCTGTCTTTCTTCCCTAGTGGCGTGGACATTTTTATTACTTTGCTTTTGTAACCCGTGCTGGCCTGGGCCTGCTTGCATGACCCGGAAGCGTAGCCCAGTGGAGTAGTGTCCCCCTCGTGGTGGTTGTTGCTCCGCTAGCGGCTAGCTGCTTAGGAGCTGAGACCCTCTGCTGCGGGGTGGGGCTGCGGCGAGGGCTGAGGTTGGGGGAGGGTCTCTGCAGCCCAGGCACACACCCCCGCCCCCCAAACCCTGCCGCTTTTGACCCTGCTTTTTCTTGTTGCTCTTTCCCACTTTTCCTCCTGCCTCTCTGCGCGCAGGTGAAGGTCTGGTTCCAGAATCGGCGGACCAAGCAGAAGAAGGACCAGGGCAAGGACTCGGAGTTGCGCTCTGTGGTGTCGGAGACCGCCGCCACGTGCAGCGTGCTGCGGCTGTTGGAGCAAGGCCGCCTGTTGTCGCCTCCCGGGCTGCCCGCCCTGCTGCCGCCCTGTGCCACCGGCGCTCTGGGCTCGGCGTTGCGCGGGCCCAGCCTCCCGGCCCTGGGTGCGGGCGCTGCCGCGGGCTCCGCCACCGCCGCCTCCGCCACTGCCCCAGGTCCCGCGGGCGCGGCGTCCCAGCACCCGCCAGCCGTGGGTGGCGCTCCCGGCCCGGGGCCTGCAGGGCCCGGGGGACTGCACTCGGGAGCACCGACTGCCAGCCACGGTCTCTTCAGCCTTCCGGTGCCATCGCTGCTAGGCTCTGTCGCCAGTCGCCTGTCCTCCGCCCCGTTGACGATGGCTGGTTCGCTAGCTGGGAATTTGCAAGAACTCTCAGCCCGTTACCTGAGCTCCTCGGCCTTCGAGCCTTACTCCCGGACCAACAATAAAGAAGGAGCCGAGAAAAAAGCGCTGGACTGATTTTAAGTGTTACCCTGTATTTATATTTATAACATCTCTTGTGGTGGTATTTATGAACTCGCGCGCATTAGGCGCCCAGCGCTCCTGCGCTGGCCTTCCTGGCCCCCACTAGGCCTCTGACTGCCCCCCCCCCGCATCCCCCTCCCCGCGCAGGCTACTGGTTTCAACTCACTTGGGCTGTTTTGTTCTCTCTACTTTTCCTCCCTCCCTCCCTCCAACCCCGGCTTCTTTCTGAATCCAGGAATGATCCAAAGAATTAGGGAGAAATACCCGAATTAGCCAACCCCACCCTGCTAGCCAGGGAAGGAACAGACTGAGCCTAAGTCCAGGCCCCGACACCTGCTCTGGATAGGGGCAATGCACAGTGCTCCTATGAATATTCGCAAGAGGAATTATGTTCTTAGGGCGCTAGAGACCGAAAAGGCTTCTTGGTTTTTTTTTTTAGACCCAAATAAAAGGGCCTATACGCTCTTGTCAGAGAAACCAGGGCTTTGGGAGAGTTCCTGGCCCCGATTTTTAGACCTCTCAGGATAATTGGTGCATACTCAGCTCCCGTCCAGAACAGAGCTGATGAGTTTTATTCCCTTTAGGAAAACTATCGCAGGCTCCCTGACCCCGAGAAACGACCAAGCAAAACGTCGTGTTAGGCAAAGGTGGTAATAAATTTGATCTAACAGCAATAAAGCAAGAGTAATTTTACATAAAACCAGATGAAGTCTTACCTGTTTTTAAATACTCATAAATAGTTGAGTTTGCAAGATGTATGAAATTCGGGGTAGAGAACGCACTACAGGACATGCGAAATTAAACGCCCGAGTGCTGTGACTTTAGATAGGAATTTAAAGAGGAAACGCAAAGAAAAGCCAATGACAGAAGATTGAGAATCTTCTTTTCTGGGACTGTTCAGGGCGGTGGCCTACAGCTTCCTGCACCTCCCAGGAGAGAGCACCATGGCTAGTGTCAGTCTCCTGTCACGGGAGCTTCTTTCTAGAGGCTCCACGAAGCGAAGCTACAGCAGAATAGCCGGGGTTGGAAGTAAATCAGCACCCATTATATTTGCTTCTAAACTCCTGTAACTGCAAAGACTTTTCACCAAGCAGTTAGGGCCGGGATTTTCGAGCAGTTGCTTTCCGAAGGACAGATTGGGGTGCCCGGCTTGGCCTTCACTGTTCCTAGTTACTTGGTGCCAGTGGTTCCTTCTATGGCAGGCAGGACAAGCACTTCTTTCTTCTCCCTTCTCAACCCTAGGGTGTCAGACATCCCATCCCGAGTTAAAACCCTTACCACCACGGGGATGCAACCCCAGCCCTCGCAGCAACTGCAGCCCCCAGAGCCATCGCCACCCGCATTTTAACCAAAACCACAGGCCCAGAGAGCGAGGTGCCTCAGTGTCTAGAATGTATTCACCCATCTGAAACAGCCGCAGAACATTTTAAAGAACAAAGTAACTTTATTGTAAATTATTTACATCCGAAGTTTTCTCATTTTTCTTTTTCCCATTTCTTTTTTCATTTTTTGTTCTCTCTCTCTCTCTCTCTCTCTCTCTCTCTCTCTCTCTCTGTCGGCAAATAGAGAAGAAAATAACTTACGATTCAAATGCGGGTCGGTGTCACTGAACCCTGGCTACTAATTGTGTTCTGGACGTCTTGGCTCTTTGGATGTTTTTGTATTTATGTGGTGAGAGTGAAATATATATATCTATGATGATAAAGTGTATTTTTGTCTTATATTTGAAAGATTCAAAAAATCGCACACACTCCGGGCAGTGGTGGTGCACGCCTTTAATACCAGCACTTGGGAGGCAGAAGCAGGTGGATTTCTTTGTTCGAGGCCAGCCTGGTCTACAGAGTGAATTCCAGGACAGCCAGGGCTTCACAGAGAAACTCTGTCACGGAAAAATCAAAAACAAAAACAAATCACACACACACACCCTTCTCCCCATCCTCCCCCCCCCAAAAAGATGCAGCAAATGGTGAGTCTCAAGATCAGGGTGCAAATCCAGAAGTGCAGGGAGGGAGTGTGGGTATACCCTGTGTCGCCAGGGCTGGGGGTGGGTTTGGGGAGGGTGTTGTTTTGTCCCTAAGGAGACCTGCATTTGTTCTTGAGTTCTTCTTGGTTTCCCCCTTCTTTATCCGAAGTATGGGTTCCTTAGGGTCATCTTCTCTGTCCTGCACAAGTTTCTGTCTCCTAATGGTCTCTGTGTTTCTAGAGTTTTCCAGCTGCATCTATTTGGGGATTTTGTGAAAATACGTGGTCCTGAACAAACTAGATTTTAATTAATTTCTTTTGACTTAAAAAAATCTCTTGATTTTTAGGGCAAAAGAAAATGAACTAGATATTAATTTCTCTCTCTGAGTGTGTGTGGCTCTCCTTCATCCTTCCCCCAGGACATAGATGTAGCAGTCTGTACTTAGGGGAAGGTGCAGGGAAGATGGTGGCAGTGGACATGGCCTCCTCAAGAGCTCAAGCGGTGGACACAGTGTGGCATCTCCACAAGTGGGTGTTGCTAGTGCTAGTGCACAGATCACAGTTCCTGGCTTCCTGAACCCCAATTCATACGCTATGTCTATACTCCCCAGTGGAAGACTCCCAAGGCAGAGAGAGATGTCGGCATGGACAGCGGATCCCTGAAGTGACTAGGAAGGCCTGGGGAGGCCCGGGGCCTGGGTGTCTGGAGCTCTGGGTTCTGCTGACATCAGAGCAGCAGCCCACACACAGTCACTCTTTGCTTTTCAAGTCGGCCTTACACCCTCAATTCCCCCCCTTCCATTCCTCTCTTCTTCCTCTCACCCTCCCTTTTCCCTCCAGATTTCATTTTCCCCCTACCCTGGCTGCCCCAAAGCCAAGGCTGTGTGGGTGGGTTGCTCTGTCTTCTCTGTCAAAGCTGGTGGCTGGGGCCCTCCTGGGATAAGAAAGGGGGAGAGAAGGTGGCATAATCTAACAGAACAAAAGAAAACTCAAAATCCCAGCCTTAGGGTCCCCAACATGCTTGGCCCCTCTGCAGCAAAAGCTTGGGAGGTTTCTTCCTGGCTCCCTCCTTCCAGCCCCACCCCCCCACTTCCCACTTTGCTTTCTTCTCCCTAGAAGGGGAAGTACCCCCACCCATGCCTCTCCCTGTCACCTCCCTTCCCTCTTTGGCGCTGGGCAAAGCTGCTAAGCTTGGTGCCTGCCACTTAGGAAGCACAATTGTTCTTAGAGGGCCTCTTCTCTCCCGAAAACGAATCACGATATTAATTAAAAAACATTTGTAGACAATCCATTTAATTTTAGTTCCTGTCTTGTTTTCCCTCCTTTTGCAAGGGCCTCCAGCAAGCTGCCTTACTTTCTGGAGGCCTCTGGAACTGGAGACTCATAGGCCAGGGAAGAGGCAAGTGGCTTCTGTGACAACAGCTGGCTCCACTTGGGAGAGGTGGGAGGGCTCCTGGGAGTAAAGGAACAGCTGGGGTGAAGGCTGCTAAGAGGAGAGTCATTCTCAAGCCTGCACACCACATCATCCACTGTTGTAGAGCAGACAGGAAAGGAAAGAAAGCCTTCCTCCAACCAGCTGTGTTTGCTGGTTGAGTCTGGTAAGAAGCTTAGGGAGTTGTCCACTTTTGGTTGTCCACAGACTTGTCCACTCTTGCAATAGACCTAACCCCAGCCAGATGTGTTGCACACACACACACACACACACACACACACACACACACACACACACACACACTGTTCTTTTATTTCTAAGGGTAATTTTTGGAGGGAAGATTCAAAGATTCAAATGCAGGGTTAGATCAAATGACTTCCTCAGAACCATCAGATCATAGGCTCCTCCTAGGGCCCAGCCTCTTTTTCTATTCTTCTCTCCTTCAACTCCCTTTCTACCTCCCTCCAGCCTTCACATGCTCCCTTCTTCCTTCTCTTCTGTTACCTGGAATTTGCAATTGTCCCCTCCCATTTCCAGTTTGGCAGCTGAGGTGCTCTTAATGAGGGGAGGGTCTGAACTTCTTCCTTCTTTCTGTATTCTTGTATGGCAGTATACCAGCTCATTCCTCTATTTCTCTCTGTAATACCTTCAATAGTCTTAAACTTTCTTTTAAAATTTGTCTTAAAATTACAGGTAGACACCTATAAAGTACATGAAGCTTGATTATGTAAGTTGGATGAACTGTACATACACACTCACACATACTCACACATTCACACACATACACACACACACTTACACATATACATACTCACACATTCACACATACACACACTCACAATACACACATATATACACACTCACACACACTCACATGTATACACACACGCACACTCACACACTCACACATATACACACTCACGCGTTCACACAATCACACTCACACACACACACACACACATACTCACTCACATATACACTCCTGACTTGTTCCAGCTTTCTCTTCTGACTTAGATCATTTGTGAACACTGTGTCCTTTTCCTGATTGGAAAGAACCCTTAGACCTTATTGCTATGTCGCCTGTCCATTCTAAGAAGTTTCTCTAAGGTTCTCTGAAGGATTTTCAAGGCACATATTTCTAACTCCCTGACATCCCAAGTCTCAGGAACTTGATTGCACAGCTGATCAGAACTTGACTAGGTCAAGGTTTTTCCAAGATTTAACTTCAATACCACCCGTTTCAACCTCTTAGAGAGAAAATTCCTTAACTCCCTATTTGGAGAATCAGAAGCTTGAGGGTTGTGCTTTGCATGCGGGTGCGGGTGCGGGTGCGCATGCGCACATGGATGCTAGAGGTGGATGTTGAGTGTCTTCTTTTCTCACTTTCTACCATACTTTTTTGAGACAGGAGTTCTCACTAAGCCTGGAGGTTATAGATTCAACCACATTAGAAGACCAGGGTGCTTCAGAGATATTTTTGTCTCTGTCTTCCAAGTGCTAGAATTGTAGATGCTCATCACCAAACTAGAGTTTTTACTCGGGTCCTGGGGGATTCAAACTGAGGTCCCTATGCTTGTGTGGCAAGCACTTTACCACTGAGCCATCTCCTTGGTTGTGCATTTTAAACAAGTCTCCAGTGAGATTCTTACTCATACAATACTAACATTTGAGAGCCACTGCATTAAATGACAGACTCCCCACCACACCGGGCTCCAGCATGTGGCCCAGGGACTAGGAGCTGGTGCAAATACAATGAATGTTTGTTAAACAAACTAATCCTCCTTTCTGACCCAGTATAGAGTTTCTTGGGCTACACACTGTAATGTAATACTGTTTTATACACGGAAATCATTACGTGTCACAGCATTTTTACTTGAATATACGTCATGTCTATGGAGCAGGAGAGGAACAAGAAGCCACCTTTGCTAGGCTCTAAGACCTCTGTGAGAGTCTTTTGTAAGCTCAGCTCTGACCACTTTGCTGGACACATCCCTGTTCTCTTCCTGGCCTGGTGATTTAAAAGAATAGAACAAGAAGAGCCCATTAGGCCTGTTGAATTGACACCAGAGCCTCTGGCTACCAGAACAGAAACGCTGATGAGGCACATTGGCTTATATCCCCTTATTCCGACCTGGAGCCCCCTGGGAGGTCTGTGTCACACCCAGGATATCATGCATACAAGGCAAATATCCTAGCTCTGAGTTCCATTGCAACCCTTCCCCTTATCCAGAAAACAGAAATTATTGGGCTGGCTGTAGTAGTGCTTACCTATTCTTGGAAATAAATTACATCATATATGAATAAAAATTTAATATAAAGGCTTTTTCTTTATATAAATCCGTATATGAAAAACTTGAAACATCTGTTGTGCATGTAAAACTGTAAACAGCAACAACACGAAAACAGACATGCATTCCTCAGTATATACCAATGCTGATGACTCTGTCCTGATACACAAAGAAAAAGCAATTTGTGCTGGTGATTACTATTTGTGACTTTGGAGTCAGATGGCTTGGGTTCAAGTCTCAGGTCTATCAATGAATAGTTAGAACTCAGACAGAGCCCTAACTATTCATGTTCTAAGCACATGTCTCTCTATGCCAAAAGGAAGACAATAATGGTCTTTACAGCTCAGCACTGGCCTGGGTGATTGCTTAAGAGAGGGAACATATCTAGTAAAATCGTCCAGCAAAACCTCCACTCAAGGCTGGAGAGATGGCTCCACAGTTTAAACCCCTTGCTGCTCTTGCACAGGACCTGGGTACAGTTGTGACTAATAGCTGTCTGTAACTCCAGCTCCAGGGGATCCAGTGTCTTCTTTTAGCCTTCGTGGGCACCAAGCATATTCATGGTATATAGATACACACAGGCAAAACACTTATACACACAAAATAAAAATTAGCAAATCTTAAAAACAAGAAATAAAGGAGTTTGAAGAACCTATACACAAATATTAGCATTTTTTTAAAAAAGCCATGGTGATTCTCTCTTGGCTTCAGTTTACCCATCTGTAGAATAAGTGAGGGCACAGAGTATGGTTGGCCTATTCATAGGCTATTTCGCTGCTGCTTTTAGAGTGAATACCACACACATTAGTGAGCACAGCCCTTTCTACTCTAAATTATGGATAATTGTGGCAGTGACTTGGCAGACAGACCTCAGCTTCAGACCCTTAACTATCCGTCCTTTGGAGATTGATTGCCTCCACTAAGAGAGCATCTTGCCAAGCCACGCCCCACTTCTGAGGAGTCGCCAATGACTTGTAGACACAGTGGATATGTGTGGGTTTCACACTTCAACTTTCAGTGGTTTCCCAGGATCATCCTTTCTTTCAGACTCTCTGAAGTGCTGGATGAGGTTTCCGCTGAGACTCCAGCGATGCTTGACCTCCAGCTAACCCTGCTTCCTTCCTTCCCCTCCATCGGGACTCAACTTGAATCGTTGTGGAGTGACCTTTACTGTGTGCTCATCTCTTACACTCTTGGAGAGGTCAACTTGAGAACCCATATTGGAAGGAACATGTAGGAGGCAGGAGTGAGTGATCTGATGGCTTAGAGTATAGGATGGGAGACAACCAATAGTGGATGAAAGCAGATCTGCAGGCAGATGAGGAAAACCAGGAAAGTGACCTTTGGGATTTACCCTAAAGGTGGATGAGGAGCCACTGGAAAGTCCTTCCAAGGAGATGGTGGAAGCCTAGTCTTGCCTTTCAAAGACCTTTCTGGCAGTTTGGGGGAGAAGCCCAGGGGAGGTGGTGTGCAAACATCAGGGCAAGAATTTTGAGGCAAAGCCCCGTTGGTAAGTCCACTCTTACAGAGACATGAGAGGAAAGAAGCGCTGTTCTGCTGCTGAGAGTCAGCCAGTCCAGAGGCAACAGAGAGATGGATTCAAGGCATTTTACCAAGGATAGAACCCATGTTTTAGTACCAGACAGTAGGTGACTGGTAGCAGTACTGATAGATCTCAAGACTGGGTCCGAGTGGAACTTTGAAACCATTTCCCTGGCACCAAAATGGGAATTAGATGTGGAGTGTGAAGCTAAGAGTGGGCTGGGTTGGTCTTCTCCACTTCCGTTTTACTGGCAGTCAGTGGCCTTTTTACTTGTCCTCGAATTTATTTCCTGTTATAACCTGTCTTCCTTTTCAGGTGGTCTGTTCCCTAGAACACCTGCTACTTTAGGGTTCAGCTCAGTTTTAGCCGACTTTTCCCATTTCCTCCCCTCTTCCTTCTCTTTCCTCCTCTTCTTCCTCCTTTCTTTCCTCCCACCCTGCCCATGTCTCTCACAGCCCAGGCTGGCCTCAAACTCACCATGTACCTACTACACTGGCCACAGTAATGGTTCCCAATTCTTGATTGTCGTTCCTCCGTATTTTAAAAGTTTTCAGTGGTTTTCTGTTAACCAGAGGACAAATTCAGCTTCCTTCTGTGGTTTACAGGGCGCCTTGTGGTTTACATGGAGCCTTGCCTGTTGCTCTTTTTCCTACACATAAATTAATCTTTGTTGTTGCGTGTTATGGTTTGTATATGCTTGGCCCAGGGAATGGCACTATTAGAAGGTGTGGCCCTGTTGGAGTAGGTGTGGCCTTGTTGGATAGGTGAGTCACAGTGAGTGTGGGCTTTAAGAGTCTCAATCTAGCTGCCTGGAAACCAGTCTTCTAGCAGCCTTTAGATGAAGATGCAGAACTCTGAGCTCCTCCTGCACCATGCCTGCCTGGACCCTGCCATGCTCCCATCTTAATAATGGACTGAACCTCTGAACCTGTAAGCAGCCCCAACTAAATGTTGTCCTTATAAGAGTTGCCTTGGTCATGGTGTCTCTTCACAGCAGTAAAACCCTAACTAAGACATTGTGTTAGTTTTTTTGTTTATTTGTTTGTTTTGAGAGAGGATCTCAGTATGTAGCCTTGGTTAGCCTAGCACTCTTAATGTAGAGCAGGCTGACTTCAAACTCATAGAGATCCTCCTATCTGCCACTGAAATCCTGGGATTAAAGACATGTACTACCATACCTGGGATATTTACTAATCTTATACGTGCATCTTAGTTAGAGTTTCTATTGCTATGATGAAATACCATGACCGAAAAGCAAGTTGGGGAGGAAAGGGTTTATTTGGCTTATACTTCCATATCACTGTTCATCATTGAAGGAAGTTGGGATAGGAACTCAAAAAGAGCCCAAACCTGGAGGCAGGAGCTGATGCAGAGGCCATGGAGGGATGTTACTTACTGGCTTGCTCAGCCTGCTCTCTTACAGAACCCAGAACCACCAGCCCAGGGATGGCAGCACCACAATGAGGTGGGCTTTCCACCGTCAACCCTCAATTAAGAAAATGCCTTACAGCTGGACCTCATGGAGGCATCTCCTCAGTTGAGGTTCCCTCCTCTGAGCCACTCAAGCATGTGCTAAGTTAACATAAAACCATGTAGCACAACCTTCAACCTTGCTTGATTTGTTAATTCTCATGTTTTATTTTGTGGATTAGAAGATTGTTTTTTCTTTGGTTTTCAAAGATGAATCGAGACACCTTATGAAAAATAATGAACCTCGTTGGAACTTGCTGAAAATGCAACAAGCTTCTCTTTCTTTGGATAACTGCAGATTCTTCTGGTTCCTTGGTGAACATTGCTGCCATTTGCCCCAGGACCATGGGAACCTGTGCTTACAATAAGTATGTATAATGAAGAGCCCATCTCTGTGATTGGAAGAAGGACTGAGGGAAACTCCATTCAGAATGAGAATTGTCCTGAACGGCAGGCTCATGGCACATCTTCTGTATCTCTGAACAGAGAACATTCACTAGTTGTTCCATCATTCCCTTCTCACTGAGGCCTGGATCACTGTGAACATCTAATCATCTCTGGTTTCTCGTCCTTACAAGTCATCTGGTTCCAGCCACACTGGCCATGGTAATGCTTCCTAGCTCTAGATCATAGTTCCTGACTGTTTAAAAGTTTTCAGTGGTTTCCTGTTAACCAGAGGACACATTCAGCTTCCTTCTGTGGTTTACAAGACCATTCATCATGAAACCTTGTCTGTTGCTCCATTTTCCTACACACTAGAACATTATGACTTAGTGTTGGTGCAATTTGCACATTCGGATTACCTACAGACCGACCCTCTGTCTAACTACAAACCCACTCCCACTCCTCACAGTCCTGACCCACACTAACAACTTCCAGTCCTCTTTCAGGGATCTGATGCCCCCATTGGACCCTGTAAGTATCTGCATACATGTGCACATAAGACACACACGCTCATACACTGTATATATATCAAATTTAGGGACTGGA
The DNA here is from genome assembly GCA_028551405.1 of Uromys caudimaculatus. Lineage (NCBI taxonomy): Eukaryota > Metazoa > Chordata > Mammalia > Rodentia > Muridae > Uromys > Uromys caudimaculatus. Next base: position 1,918,935 of record CM052703.1, read on the forward strand.
GAGATGGCTCAGAACTTTTAAGAGTACTAGCTGCTCTTTCAGGGACCCAGGTTCAACTCACAGCACACACAGATGCCGCAGCTAAACACTGTTCATAAGTGAGATTCCAAGGTGTCCAACACCTCCTTCTGGCTTCCTCTGGCACTGCTCACATGTGGTACAGGGTCATACAAACAGGCAAAATACCTGTGCATATAAAATAATAAAAATTTAGAGAAAAATTTCTTGGTGTGTGCGTGTGTCCATCCTAGATTTGAAATATAGAAAGCATGTTGACATTTGCTGACTACCTAGAATCAGATCCACCCCTCTATACACAAGTGCATGAGAAATTTAGCAAGGAAAACAACTTTAACCCTATTTTAAACATGTAGAATCTGAGCCATGAAAAATCAGATTGCCAGTGAGGGGATGTATCTTAAAATTTATCTCTCTTTATCTTTGGGTGCCTGTCTTACTTAGGATTGTATCGCTGTGAAGAGACACCATGACCAAGGCAACCCTTATAAAGAAAACATTTAACTAGGGGCTGACTTATAGTTTCAGAGGTTCAGTCCATTATCATCATGGTGGGAAGCATGGCAGCATAAAGGCAGACATGGTGCAGGAGGAGTTGAGAGTTCTACATCTTGATCCAAAGGCAGCCAGGAGGAGACTAACTTCCCTACTGGGTGTAGCTTGAGCATATATGAGACCTCAGAGCCTACCTCTACAGTGACACACTTCCTCCAACAAGACCACTCCAAGAAGGCCACACCACTCTGAGAAGGCCACACCCACTCCAACAAGGCCACACCCACTCGAACAAGACCACACCTCTGAACAGTGCCACTCCCCATGGTCAAGCATTCAAACATGTGAATCTATGGGGGACAAACCTATTCAAATCACCACAGTACTGATGTGAAGAGCAAGTTTAACGCTTGAGTTTTGCCTATGGCTACGTGTATTCTGCTTTCAATATTTTCCTCAGACTGCTGTTATTTTCTTTCATAGACCAAGGCCCATTAAACCTCGAGATGGAGCCAAGGCCATGCATACTGCAGGAGCTTAGCAATGCTTTCACCTCTGTTCTCTGGCAGATACTTGGAACAGCAACTTGGCTACTAAGCTAGGTGTTGTACAAATAAATCTTCCTAATAAATCATACAGCACTTGCCACATGGCAGACACAAGCCAGGACTCTATACACATATCTATACTACACATATGATTTAGAAAAACACGTGATCCTCATGTTAATTTAAAAATACCAGGGCTGGGGCTATAGTTCAGTTAGAAGAGTGCTGATTGCCTGTCGTGCACAAAGCCCTGGGTTCCAGCCCCAGCACTACACGAACCAGATGTGGTGGCTTGAATGAGAATGACCCCTATAGACTCATATATTTGAAAGCTTTGTCACCAGGAAGTGGAACTGTTGGAGAAGGGTTAGAAAAATAGGAGATGCAACCTTGGAGGAGGTGTGGCCTTGTTGGGGAGGTGTGGCCTTGCTGGAGGAGGTGTGGCCTTATTGGAATTGATGTGTCACTGCAAGTAGGCTTTGAGGTTTTGAAAGCCCATGCCAGGCCCAGTGTTTCTCTCTTACTCTCCCTCCTCCTCCTCTCCCTCCCCCTCGTCCCCCCTCCTCTTCTCCCTCCCCCTTTCCTGTGTTCTGCTGCCTACAGGTCAGAAAGTAAAGCTCTTAGTGTCATGCCTATTTGCTTCCTACCGCGATGTTCACAAACTAACCCTCTAAAAACTACAAGCAAGCCCCCAGTTAAATGCTTTCTTTTACAAAAGTTTCATTAGCCGTGGTGCCTCTTCACAGCAACAGAACAGTGACTAAGACACAAGGAGGGTACCACAGGCCTGGAAGCCCAACACGGGTGAGGTAGAGTCAGGAAGATCCGAAGTTCCAGCTCACCTACAGTGAGTTCAGCACTGTTCTGGGCTATTATAAAATCCTGTTTCCAAAATATGTCTGATTTGACATATTGTGTGGAATTTGGAAATCTGTATATTCACCTTCGGCCTTTATGATATCTCTGTAAGTCATTTCGTTCTTTTTTTTTTTTTTTTTTAAATATTTATTTATTTATTTATTTATTTAATGTATGTGAGTACATTGTAGCTGTCTTTAGACATATCAGAAGGGAGCATCGGACCCCATTACAGATGATTGTGAGCCACCATGTGATTGCTGGGAATTGAACTCAGGACCTCTGGAAAAGCAGTCAGTGCTCTTAACCGCTGAGCCATCTCTCCAGCCCCAAGTCATTTCATTCTTAAAATCTTTTTATTGATCTTTGTGAGTTTCACATCATGCACCCCAATCCCACTCATCTCCTTGTCCCTCCATATCCATCCTCCACCCTTGCAACCTCTCCTAAAACAAAACAAAACAAAATAAAACAACAACAAAGAAACCACTACCACCGACAACAATAACAACATCTCATTGTGTAAGCTGCAGTGTTTCACAGTGTGTCCCACAGTGTACCATTTTGTGCACACTTCTTTTCTTGCAATGAGTTGTTGGTCTGGTTTGAGGCATCTGGCTTAAGCTGCGTTATCATACTGGATCCTCATGGGGACTTCTCGCGGATGTCCGGTGTCATGGAGATCCTGCAGCTTTGCTTCTACAGGACCAAACCCTACACTTGCTCCATGTTCATAGATGGGGTAGATGTTGGGGCATGCCAACTCAAAGCCCTGAATCTGGGCTCAGTTGTTCCACAGCTAGCTCTCCAGCATTACCTGGGCAAGGGGCAGGATCAACTCTTCTGCTTGAGGCAGCCAATAAGGGGCAGGATTGACTTTCTCTTGTTTGAACCTTTGAGGCCAGCTCTCTAGTGCTGCACTGGCTAGGGATGGGGCCAGATCTCAGTGTCACAGCCTGTGAGGGGACGGCCCAGCTCTTATCAGCCCTCAGACATCAAGATGGCCTCAGGAGGTAGCCCAGACCAGGGATGTCTGCAAGGCCTTTGGTGGTAAAATGGACCACGGACATCAAACAGACCCCTGCTGCTCCAGGGCCACAGGTCCAGACATGGCCCTAGGTTGCAGCACAAGGGCCAGCCTCAGGTGTCAGCACAGGCTATTCACATCAGGCTATTCCTCGACCCCCTCAAGTTTCCAGTTCCTCTTCTCTTCACAGTGCACAAACCAACTGTTCCTTTTCTCCCAACTCCCCACCACATGCTTGTTCATCATAGTGGTGCCTGCTCGCCCACCACCAAACAGTGGCCGGTGTGTCTCTGGGTGTCCACCACCAAATGGGAATGGTGGTTGTCACACCTCTGTCCCTCACCTGTATGACCATCTTCACCCTACAGAGGAGGGCACCAGAGGGCACAGAACTAAACTAATTTGTGTACAGCTAGTAAGTAAATGTCAGACTCTGAGTTGAGTTTAAGCCAACTTGAGGTTAAAGTCCTAGACATTTACATGCCTTGCAATTGAGGAGAGAAGTACATAAAATAATCTGATGACTTAGTTAGTTAGCACCTGGTTTATAATGAGACCTGAATAAAGTGAGCAGCCATTTTTCTTTTTCTTGAAAAAAATGCAAAAAACAAACAAACAAACAAAAAAAACCAAAAACCACCCCACATTTAGTGAACTGTGGAGTGTGTCACAGTTCAAATGTGGGTTTCTAAAAGCTTCCTGTGATTGCCCAATATTGGTGAGATCTGAGAGAGAGAGAGATGGCAGATGCTGTGGGGTCTGGCCATAGTCTCTCTAAGTGGAACAAGTGGTCCCATCACCAGAGAGGAGTGCCTGACAGGTCTTTCAGTCAATAGAGGATTTTATGGGACACCTGAAGTGCTCAAATATCTGCTGCTTAGGGTAGGAAACCAGACAAGGAGCATCCTGAATGTGGGAGGTGACATCTCCTACTTCACTCTCACAGAATCCACTGCATCCTCTAGGAACTGACACCACAGAGCCAGTCTTTTGCCCTCACAATACTTCAAGATGGGTGACATTGGTGTAATATTTTATTTCCACAAGCCTCAAAGGTAAGAGAGAAGGGGAGGAGAGAGAGAGAGAGAGAGAGAGAGAGAAAGAGAGAGAGAGAGAGAGAGAGAGAGAAGAGAAAGGAGAGAGGGGGAGGGGCCTGGGGTTTAATTTTAGATCTGACTAATTTCATTTTGAACTAAGAATCTTGGTTTGAAATTTAGGATTTCCATGAATTTTCTAAAAAAAAAAAAAAAAAAAAAAAATCACAGCAACATTATCGGAGAAGATGGTTGCTCCAAACAGATTCTCAGAGAATCTGTGATCTCAAAGGAAAGAAGAGCTATTGTGTTCTGGACTGATAGAAGAACCCGAGACAGCAAAGGCACACAGTCTTCACGTCAAATTTAGGCAAAACAGAGGGACAGAAGCTGTTCCAGTGACACAGAGGCAGGGCCAGCACTGGAGCTTGGTTTTCCTGATCCTGTAGTTGATGTGTCTTCTTTGATGCTGCCCTGGAGGGTGGAGGATATCTGCAGCAGCCCAGAACAGTCACGCAGCCCTGGACCACACTTCAGTGAGACCATCTTGGCAGAGAGCTGACTAGGTTCCTCTCCTAGATCTATCTTGACCATCATTGGAACCTTCCATTGTGTTCCATTTTATAGGTAGCTATATCTATTACTGCCCAGAGAAGTTGTGTGTGTGTGTGTGTGTGTGTGTGTGCGCGCATATGTGTGCATGTGTGTATGTGTGTATATGTATGTGTGTGTGCATGTGTGTATATGTGTGCATACAAGTATAGAAGTATAAATTAAACTAGTACCCATTTGGTAAATGGTTCCCACTGTAGGGCGCCATCATGGTTCACAGTCATTGCTATAGCAGAAACTATACATGGTTTTGTAAGTCAGCTTTCCCTTAAGGAGTTCATCTAGGAAGTGGGAGGGTAGGGACAGATGCTATGAGTACCAGCCAAGGCCCTGGCTGGGCACAGAAGGGGCTGGCATAGAAGGAAGCCTAGTTGTGGGTCACTTCCTTCCTCTGCATATTTTATCTCCCATGAAGCTTTGCAGGATCCCCTCCCTCCTCCTTAGCCCCTCACCCTTGCCTCAGTAGTGTTCTGCCCAGTACTGAGAACTGAACTTAGGACCTTATGCATCCTAGGCAAGGGCCCTATCACTGTGCTACACTCCTAGACCAAACTTACACTCTTGATCCTCTTTTATAGTCAGCATCCTACTGCCTCTGCATCAGTATTATTGACTAAATTAACAAAATTCTACTTGTTGTCAAATCTTGGTTTCTACCATTTATAGGCTGTACTGCGCTCTCTCTCTCTCTCTCTCTCTCTCTCTCTCTCTCTCTCACACACACACACACACACACACATATACACATGCACACACATACACATGCAGTCACACACACGCACATACACATGCATACAACATATACACATACAAACACACATATACACACATACACACTCATACACACATATACACATACACAAACACACATACACACAAATATACATACAAACACACATACACATACATATATATATACACAATCACACATACACACATATACACATTCACATACAAACATACACACATATACACACATACACACACACAAACACACACACATTTAACCTCTCTGAGCAGTAATAGATATAGCTGCCTGTAAAATGGAAGACAGAAAGAAGGTTCCAATGATGGTCAATATAGGCTCTCTCAGACCCGGGAGAAAGGATTAACTGGAGCTGGCTGGCACTCCTGGGGAACTCAGCATCTTAGTGACAGCTCTGGTCCAGCCTGCTTCTGTGGGTGCCCTGTGCTTCTGAAACCCAGTCTTGAGTCTAATTCAGACCTTTGAGTCTGAAACGTTGGACTTCTTCCTCCTCGGCCTTTCTCACTCAGTGGCCCTCACATCTTCCTTCCATAAGGCAAGGCCAGATCTGTGCCACTATGATTCTCTGAGTACTATTTATCTGGAAAGATTCCTCCCAGAAGCGAGTGATGATGGGGAGGTCTGGAGTTTCTTGAAGGTTGGCCCCTCCCCAGTTTCTAGGACTTAGTCTAGAAAATGTTATTGCTTTTAGATACACCACTGAAGTTTCAGACAGAACCCTGAACAGTCTTCCAGGGAGTGAATGCCTGTCTGACATTAGACCAATTGCCTCCATACCATGACACTTATAAGAAACAGTCAGCTCTTTATTAGGATGAAAACAAAGCATGCCAGGGCCGATTAAAAAATACATTATTTTAATTTTTAGGGGGAAAGAATTCTTTAAGGGGAATTGCTAACAATCAAAACTGGTTGATAAATCATGCGTGTAGCTATGTAATTAAACATTCCTATTCAGAGCCCTGTAATTAAGTTCATCGTCGTCTACTTACTCATAATGAACCATTCCTCCTAATATGCTAAGTGCAGAGGGGAGTCAGGGAGAAAAATTTTAATTTGGAGTTTTCTGTGAGTTGGATCTAGAGGTAGTAGAGATGTGTCTAGGCTGGGCGTCTGGAGAACCCAGGAAGAGTTAGTTAGTGCTGAAGTTGTGTTGTTCACAAACTCTGGGACTTTTGCCGAATCACCGTGCTTAACTGAGCCATCCTGTGGTTGGTGGGGCAACCGGGTGCTGTCTCTTAGAGTCCATTCTGAAGCCTTGGCAAAAGCCAGGGTGTGGCAGCATTTTGCAAATCTTAAACCTGTGCCAAGCCCTCATCTTCACCCATGGGATTCTCAGCTTCTTGTTGCAGGTCAGGCACTCTGTCAGTGGGAGGAGGAAAAGACTTTAGGATACAATATCAGCCTCTGTAGAGCACAGAATAAAAGCTATAAAGAACCAGAGAATGGTGCTGGACCAGTCTGTGATTTGATTGACAGTGCCTTATGGGATGGGAGAGATAGGCTGGCAATGTGGGTGGTGGGAGAATGATTGGGACAGGAAGTGGCAGAGGAGAGTCTATGAGATGCAGTTCAGCCACAATAGGCAAGAGGTGGAGAGACATGACATGCAGGCATTCAAAGGGACTGTTTAATCTTTTTTTAACTAAATCTATTTATCTCGGGCAGGTGCTACCATGCAATTGTGGAGATAAGAGGATGTCTTGTGTAAGTCAGTTCTCTCCTTCCATGATGGGGTCCCACAGATAAAGCATGGGTTGTCTGCTTGGTGGTGGGCACCTTTACCCTGAGCTATCTCCCTGGCCCCTGAAATGCCTGCTTTCATGGTCAGCAGGGCAGTGTTTGAGTGTTGCAGTGTTCTGGAACACTTTTGGGGATCACTGTGGTTAGTAAGTCTGGCCTTGAGGTGACAGTGGTTTTGCAGAGGCTGCTGTCAACCTTGCGAAACGGCAAGTCAGCATGGGTGTGTGATGAGCAGTGTGTCTGTGAGAACAGTTACTCTAGAAGCAGAGCCTGGCCGCAGGTGGGAGTGCCTCAGCCTCTAAGAGCATGTATGAGCCGGCTTAGTTGGTCTAGTGGGCCATGTTCTCCTGGTGTCCTCCATCCCTTCTGACTTGTACAGTCTATCCTGAAACTCTGAGAGAAGGAACCGGATGCAGATCTACAATTTAGACTCTGCATAATGCCTGGCTGTGGGACTCTGTACCTGTTCCCATATACTGCTGGATGAAGCTGCTTGGAGATGACACTGGACAAGGCACTGATCTATAAGTATAGCAAAATATTAGGAATCATTTCATCTTTCTTTTTCTTTCTCCTCTTCTTCCTCCTCCCTTTCTTCTCCCTCCCCCTCCCCTCCCCCTTCCCCCTCCCTCCCCCCCCTCCTCCAAAGTTATTCTGAATTACATAGCTAGTTGGAGACAAGTCTGGACATGAGAAACCTGTCTCTAAATAAATCAATAAATGGAGGTGGAGGGATATCTTAGTCATGAACATGAAGGCTCAGGTTCAAATCCCTAGCTCCTAAGTAACAAGCTGAGCATGCTGGTGTTCAACCATAATCCCTGTACTGCAGAGATGGAGACAGAAAGACAGATTGATCTCCTGTAGCTCACTGGCTGTTAGCCTTGAAAAACTAGTGAGAGACCTTGTCTCAAAAATAAGGTGGAGAATGACGGGGACCCCATGTCGACCTGGCTTCTACATGCACACACATGCACAGCCATAACCGCATGATCTCATGTTCATAACACAGGAGCACGCATATATTACACCCACGTATGGAGTAGGTAAGTAAGTAAATCTGAGCTGCATAGAAAGGCTTGCTCCTTCACTGAGGCATCAATGTGATGGAAGTGGCTGGCAGGGCTTTTGAAGTGTATGTAGAGTCTGATTCGTTCCCAGTGTCTGTCCTGTGTGAGAATAGAATGGAACATATATCAGAATAAATCGGATATTGCTATTGCCTCACCAGCAGACTTGTAAGTTGGGTAGCTGGAGCACTGCAGATACCGGTGAGAGAGGAGTGTGAATCCATGTTGACTTCACTGTTCTTCTCTCCCAAGTAGCTCAAGGTAGCTCCAAGGGGCAAATGGACTCTGTTCTCCTGAGGACATAAGAGACGCTCTATCCAAGATGTCTGTCTCGATGGTCATAGTCACACAGAATCCAGAACAAACTCAGGTGCAGTAGATACCTACCATTTAGTTCCTTCATCTAAAATAATATAAAAATAATGTGATTTCCACAGCCACCAATCACAGGATAATCACAAGCTAAGAGCCTGAGAGGAAAGATTTTTCTCTATTAAGATTTGCAGTCAGAGCTAGCAGGGTGGCTCCACAGGTAAGGATGCTTGCTGCCAAGACTGACAATTCACATTCGATTCCCAGAACCCTGATGGTAGAAAGACAGAGTTGACTCCACAAGTTGTCCTCTGACCTTCACAAGCATGCTATGGCATGTGCATGTGCGAATAAATAAATAAATATAAAAAATTTAAGGTGAGAAACAGCCGGGCAGTGGTGGCACACGCCTTTAATTCCAGCACTTGGGAGGCAGAGGCAGGTGGATTTCTGAGTTCGAGGCCAGCCTGGTCTACAGAGTGAGTTCCAGGACAGTCAGGGCTACACAGAGAAACCCTGTCTCGAGAAAATAAATAAATAAATAAATAAATAAATAAATAAATAAATAAATAAATAAGGTGAGAAACGAAGATTTAGTTTCATTGATTTTTGTGATTCAGATGCAATACATGTCCAAACTTCAGAAAAGGATAAACAGGAAAATGTAAAAGCCAGCCATAATTGTGCCACGTGGAGAAAACCACTTAAGTCAGGGTGCAGGTGAAATTCCATGTGATCTGAAACTATAATGAAAACAGCGTGGACTCAAAGCTACTGTCTGTTGGAAGAGGCACACATGCACTCATGTGTTCTGTGTGCCATGCCTATTGTGTGCCTGTGCTAATCCCTGAAGACACATTACCTCAGCCGATCCTGAACAACACTGTAGCACATGGGCTTCAAGCTTGACTATATCCTGGAGGCACCAGGGGCATCATTTTTGTTTGTTAGTTTGATACGGTGTCTTGTTAGGTAGCCCTGGCTAACCTAGAACTCACCATGTAGACCTGACTTGCCTTGAACTCAGAGACTCACTTGCCTCTGCCTCCTGAAGACTGGAATTAAAGGTGTGCATCTTTAGAGTACATATTTAAAGATGTGATTTAGAAATTGGAAGGCCATGCCTCCAAATTAATTATGTCACATCAAGGACTAAGACATCAGTGTTGTCCGTATGAGGACAAAACACAGTCAAAAGCTAAACATTTGCCATGACGTAGACCACTGGTCTGTGCCCTCTCTCCTTCTGTGATCGTACATATCCCACCATAACCTCAGTGACTCTGAACTCTAGAGCCTCCTGCCTCTGCCTCCCCAGTGCTGGGATTGCAGGTATACACTACGACTTGGCTTTATTTGGTATCAGGGATAGAACCCAGGGTTTTATGTATGGTAGACAAGCACTCTATCAACCGAGCTAGACCTGCAGCAGGCCAGTGGTTCTCAAATGTTATCATCACCACCAGCAGCAGGGCACACAATGGAAACACAGACAGCTGGGAGCTCCCCCAGAGCCCCTCACTTAGTAGGTCTGCAGTAGGGTCTGAGAAACTCTATTCCCATCAAGTACCTGGGTATTGTTTAGGAAACCTTAAGAATCACTGGGGGGTGGGTGGGAGGAAATTATATAGAGACTGTTCTCTACGTGTGGGAAGGAAAATAATAAGGCTCAGGTTCAGTAGTTTGGCTGAGGTAAAACCCCAATACATACCGAGCCAGAATGTGAATCTGTGACCACACAACGCCTAAACTTTCCCACTTAGACTCAGTCAGTGCTAGTAGGCTTATGCCCATCCATTTAAAATGAGCTGTAACCATGGCAACACAGACTTTCTCAACACTCTCTCCTCTCTGAGCACTTTCAAACAGTGATTGAGGAAAAGGCTCCTGGTTTAGCCTTTGCCACAAAACAGTAATCATGAATGCAGATTTTTGCCTGGTTCAACCTACTACTTGTAAGTAACTAGCATCGGGCAGCTGGAGGTAAAAATTATCCACTGAAATTCTTCTCAAGATGGGGGTGCAGCTCAGTTGGTGAAGTGCTCACCTAGCATGCTCAAAAGTCCTGGGCTCCATCCCATGACTGAATAAAACCACATGTGGTGGTACACACCTGTAATTCCAGCGCTAAGAAGGCGGAGGCAGGAGGATCGGGATCAGTTCAATATTATTCTCAGCTGTGAAGTGAGCTTGATGCCAGTTCGAGCTACATGAGACCCAGTTTCAAAACAAAACAAAACAGCAAATAACACTGTCAAAAGCCACCTCTGAGATTTGTCAAGAGAAAAACTTTCTTTTGTCTTTGACCCATAACTGTGATCTCATGGCTGTGGACTGAGAGAGTGCAGAATTGGAATTTGAGGCCCCAACCTTCTGCCTCCTGTCTTACCTTTCCTATCTGTCACCTGGTTAGTGCATCCCATGAAATCTCCTGAGATGATGTGGTAACACAGAGGTTTGCCTCCGTCACAGCGTTGTCAAACGCATTCTGACTCACTTTCAGTCTTTGCTTCCCACTGTGTTCTGACACTGCATGAAAACACATTGACCTACATAAATCAAATAGGTACAGACACTTTATCACGGGATTTGACAGTCACAGGCCATACGGGTCTTACTTCATACTTCACTGAAGTCACACTTAGCGGTGTAGATGCTTCTTCTCACCTTTCTGAGTTCCCTCCTTCATATGTAAATGTGTAGACTGATGCTCTCCTTTTTAGAGTCACTATGAGGACCATGTGAGAGTTTGGCACTATGTTAGGCACGGAGTCAGTGCTCAATTGATTAATAATTTGATTGTCATCCACATTGCTAGGGATAAGTCAAGGCTAGAGGAATGAGTAGAAGTTTTCAGTCCTGGTACCATACTTAAAGACATGTTTAGTGTGAATATTTGATTTGGGGTAGGGATGATTACTGATGTGCTCCACCATTCCCCTGTTTATGTAGTGTTAGGGAATCGAACTCAGGGACTCATGCATGCTACGTAAACACTCTACTAACTAAGCCCCACTTGGGTTTCTAAGAACCAGGCTAGGAACCTAAAGACCAGGCTTATTTTGATTGTCAAACACCAGCCCTGTGACTGTGGGCAAGCCACTTGACCCTTCTGTCTCTGATTACTTCATCATAACTAAGAATAATGAGTGACTCCTTGTTTTCAGGGCTGGGGTGTAGCTCAGTTGGTAGAGTGGCTGCCTAGTACCTCCCTAGAAGCAGGGCTTTGACCACCAGCCAGCCTTGAATACACTGAGCAGGACAAATTCTTGTAATACAGCACCTGGGAGGCAAAGGTAGGAAGATTAGAAGTTTGAGGCCATCCTTGGCTATAAAGTAAGTTCAAGGCTAGTCTGGGCTACAGTGTGAATCTTATTTCAAAACTAATTTTCCATTGTTGTTGGTTTTTTGGGGGAGGTTGTTTTGTTTTGTTTTTCAAGACAGGATTTCTCTGTGTAGCTCTGGTTGTCCTCTAACTCGCTCTGTAGAGCAGACTGGCATCCTCAGAGATTCACCTGTCTCTGCTTCCCAAGTGCTGGGATTAAAGGCGTGTGCCACCGCTGCTAGGCTCAAAAACAATTCTTAATTTGTTTACTTGATACAGTTCTCAGGAGTTTTAAGCAAGACTATCTAAACCCCTTTGTTTACCACAAAGCACACAGAGATGGATATAATTATCCCTATACCATTTTCCTATTGTGCCCTATCAATGGGAGATCTTTATTTTCTACCTTTTAGTTTTTTTTATTAGTATATAGACCAGAGCTTCCCACTCTTTCCTAATACTGAGACCCGTTAATAGAGTTCCTCATGTTGTGGTGATTCCTAACCATAGAATTATTTTGCTGTTATTCAGAACTGTAATTTTGCTACTGCTATGCATTGTATTGTAACTATCTGATACTTGACCCTGTGGAGGTTACAGTGAACAGGTGTATACCCACTGACACACGTTAGTTAAACACAGTAATGTATTTACATTTATTTATTTGTGTGTGTATGTATGTGTGCATGCTTGAGCTCATGCACATATCTACACATGCATGAGTGCATGTGTGCATACATCAGAGGAACCCTCCCAGGTGGGTCCTGGGGATTGAACTCAGGTTGTCAGACTTGTATGACACCTTTACCCCTGAACCATTTCAACAGTGTTCGTTTTCTTGATGATACCATTCTGACTGAGATGGAACAACCCTGTAGCCTTGCGATTCCATGCTGACTAAAGTGTGGAACACTTCGTGTGTTTATTAGCTATTTGTGCTCTTCCTTTTGACATGCCTGTTTAGTCCATTTTCTTCCATTTATTGGCTAGAGAATTTGCTTTTTTGTTTAACTCCTTGAGTTCATATATTCCAGATATTAATCCTCTGTCTAATATCTAGTAGAGGGCTGTCTCTGCATTCTGTTTATTAGCTATACAGAAGCTTTTTAGCTTGATGTGATCCCATTTATGTGTTCTTGGTATGATTCTGTGCACCTGTTAAACAACATTGTGCTAAGTGACATTGAGGTTTCTGAGGTAAAGGACCAGGTTCTGGGAGTTGGCTGTGCAGTTGAGGCCATGGTTTGTTGACATGGCTGTAATAACACCTGTCTCAGGGTTTCTATTCCTGCACAAACATAACCAAGAAGCAAGTTGGGGAGGAAAGGGTTTATTCATCTTACACTTCCACATTGCTGTTCATTACCAAAGGAAGTCAGGACTGGAACTCAAGCAGGTCAGGAAGCAGGAGTTGATACAGAGGCTATGGAGGGGCACTGCTTACTGGATTGCTTCCCTTGGCTTGCTCAACTTGCTTTCTTATAGAACCCAAGACTACCTGCCCAGGGATGGCACCACCCACAATGGGCTGGGCCCTCCCATCCTCGATCACTAATTGAGAAAATGCCTTACAGCTGGATCTCATGGAGGCATTTCTCAAGGGAGGCTCCTTTCTCTGTGATAACTCCAGCTTGCCTCAGGTGGACACACAAAAATCAGCTAGTGCAACACCCAACACAAGACCTGCTGGAACAAGCTTTGAAGTTTGGCCTTCACAGTGGGTTTGGGTGGTCTTGGTGCTCTCTGGGCAGGGATATGGATCTGGGCTGTGAAGGCTGGAGAAACTGGATGTGTAGAAGTGTGTACACCTGAAGTTGGGAGAAAGGTGTATGGTGAAGCCTGACTAGAATATAGTATTGGAGGAAAGGGAGTCGAGCCTGCCTGAAATCTAATCCAATTCAAGTGATTGCCAGACACAGCAAACTTTTACTCTGGAGGTCCATTATAACAACTCATCCAGGCTACCAATGAACAAAAAGTAATTAGGAGGCTATTAATGACAAATCATTCCAGTGTTAATTATGAATTGATGAGCAATTAATAGTACTAGGCTTGGGGTTGAGACTTTCAGTAACTTCCTCAATTACCACATTTGCTCTCTCAATAGCTGTATGAAGGAAATATTTTCATTCTCTTGTTGGGGGGGGGGGAGACAGAGGCTTGCTGTGGGCACATGTCTGGTCATAACTAGAAGTCAAATCCAGATTTATCTGGCTCCTAGTCTACCATCTCTACCATTACTATGCAGCTCTTTGCTTTTGTTTTTTAAGCTGTCCTTCCTTTCCTCTCTCTCTCTCTCTCCCTCCCTCCCTCCCTCCTTCCTTTCCTCTTCCCTTTCCTTGCAGCTAGAGTCTCCTGTAACTCAGCTTTGCCTCAAACTTGTTATATAGCTGAGGCTGACTTTGTGCTTCTCCTAAGAACTGAGGTTTCAGGTGTGATTTCCACAGCAGGGTGATGGAACTGTGGCTTTGTGCAGTCTGCTCATTGCTCTATCCTATACCCAATTCCACATTTTCAGTATTTATTTCTGTCTCGTAGGTTGTACAGAGGTCATTTCAGGTGATCGCCAAGTGTCAGTCGAGATCGTCTTCCCTATATCCCACTCCCCACTTTCTGGTCAGTGTCTTAGTTATTTGGTTCTGGCAATGTCTTTTCCTTAGGAATTATTTCTGCACACGTTTGCTGATAATCCCAGTCTAAGACCCAAACAGGAGTTCTGAAAACCCATAACCACTAAAGGAAAAACACATGTACAAAATTCACATGACTCCTTAGGTTCGTCCTATTCCCACCAGGTGATAGAACAAAGACCGAGGAAAGAGGTCGGCTGGGGGGTTGGGGGGAGAATGGAGGGGCGGAGGCGGAGGGGGGGGTGTTGGGGGGGCGGAGGCGGGGGGGGGCCCACAGGCAGCAGGGGCAGGGGCAGGGCCAAGGGCAGCAGCAGGGGCGGGGGAGGAGGGCTCAGTTTTGTTTTGTTTTGTTTTTCAAGATGTCAATATGGCCAGGCAGGTGAGAATAAATCCAGTATAAGGAGCCTCACTGGTCTGGGAGCATTCTGGTCACCTTGCCCTTTAAACAGATAATAGGAGAGCTGAAAGGGTAAAGGGCTAGTGGTCGCTGATGCCCTGGGGAGTTTGGAGGTGAGTCCCACTAATGTTAATGGAAGTTACATGTGTAATCCCCCCCTTTATTATCCCAGAGAGAATAGAGCTTTATACTTCTTGGGTAATTATGGTACCCGCCCTGTTTTGTTTTGTCTTTTTTTTTCCCCTAGTTAACTTTTTCACCTGCTTTTCCTGCCTTGGACTATTAAGAAAGGGCACCCAATTCTTCTTGCCTTGAAAAAATAAAAATAAAAAGGAAAATTGCCAAAATATCTGAGGGGCTGAACAAAGGTAACTGGATCTACTTGGTGGAGGGGAGGGAAAGCAAAAGAACACCAGCACAGGAAGCTGGGGTGCTCCCCTGCTAATTTTCAGAGCCCAGGAAGCAGGCCGAAGAGCGGATCTGCTAACAATGCAGGGCTTTTCACCTCCTGCCCATTTCCTCAGGTATTTGAGGTGAGAGGAAAACAATCCCAGAATCTTCCGCTGAGTTAAGTGTAGCAGGAAAGATTTAAGCAGCATTGCCTGGGTATTCGCAGAACTGAATAACTAAATAAAGAAATACATTTGGTATCGGAGAGTTGAATTATGGGAGGGAAAGGATATTGTGTTAAGGTTCAGTCAGCAATGTAAGTATTTGGGCATTGTCATAACAGGAACACTGATTGTAACACACAATCTATCTTTCATCCATGTCTTGTGCGCGGGCGCGCGCATGCGCGACTGGGGATTGAACCCCCACGCATTACGAGTGCTAGGCAAGTGCTCTACCACTGAGCTACACTCCCATCCTTGTGCTGTAAGCACTTCACAGACTAAGCTGACTCTCCAGACCAAGGTGTGATTTTTAAAAAGGAGAAAAGCTCTGCTTCCCTGGTGGCTTTATTTCCATCACTTTAGAATAGCTTTTGTTGTTGTTTGTTCTTGTAATTGAAAGTGAAGGAGAGGTGTACTTTGGTAACCAAACATCTTCAGGTTTGTGATAACCATCGAAGCTAATCTTGGCAGGGGCTTTGTGGTCACTGAGCTCAGCGTTCAGGGTTGAGGAGCTTGCTTATATTTACTGCTTAGTTCTGAATCTGGATCAGGCTGAGGGGTTTCAGTCAACACACTTCTGTCCTAAGCCCCTCTGCTCTGGAAAGTTCTGCTCCATGTTAGGAATAAATCCCTATCTTCTAGATTTCCTTACTCCAGGAACCCAGCTCTGCCTGTCACCCACTGAGCCCTCGTCTTGGAACCTTAACAAATGGTTCACCTTCCCCTTCTGTTTGAGAATCTCACCACTCCTCAGCATTAAGTGCAGAGGCATTAGGTGGGTTTGGAGCCACAAGCTTCATTCCTGCACTCAGGAGGCAGAGGCGGGCAGATCTCTATGAGTTCCAGGCTCAGCCCAGCTGCACCTTGAAATGCTCCCACAAAAACAAAACACAGAACTGAGACATTGTATTGGCCGACTTCCCCCATCCTCCACGCGCTGTGCACCCTCCAGCTGTCTTCTGAAATTTGATCCCGGTTTCTCCAACTCAGTTCACTTCCTGAGCCCCATGACAGAAGACCTTTAATATAGCACCTGGTCTTTTAACAGTCACAGCCAGATCACTGCTCTGAAGTTGCCTGTGGTTGAAGCCTCATTCATATCTCAATGCTCGCTCAGGAGAGGACTGAGACCCAGTGTTACATAAGCCGCTTTCTCGAAACAGCCCAGAGCACAAAGAATATCAGCAGATTTAGGAGACCTGGATTTTAGTCCTTTCTCAGTCATGGAGTCTCCTTATTCCAGCTCATTGTCCTCTACCCATCTCACTATTTAACAGCCACAGATGTCTTTACATAGAAATTGCATCATGTTACTTAAAACTCTTCAGCGATTTCACCACCTTCTTAGTCCTTAGTTTCTTTACTGAGCACTAAGGGCCCCTGAGGGTGTGGTGCCATCACACTATCTCCACCCTTTCTTTCTTTCTTTCTTTCTTTCTTTCTTTCTTTCTTTCTTTCTTTCTTTCTTTCTTTCTTTCTTTCTTTCTTTCTTTCTTTTTTTTTTTTTTGGTTTTTCGAGACAGGGTTTCTCTGTGTAGCCCTGGCTGTCCTGGAACTCACTCTGTAGACCAGGCTGGCCTCGAACTCAGAAATCCACCTGCCTCTGCCTCCCGAGTACTGGGATTAAAGGCGTGCGCCACCACTACTGGCCACCCTTGCTTTCTGTTTATTCAAACCCCTTTCTGTGTCACTCGCCACTCTGCACTGATCTGGTGTTGGAGGTTGGCTCCTGATATGAAGACATTGGCCTTAAGGGCTGGAGCCTGTGGAGAGGGGTGGAGCCCAGGGTAAGGGGTGGAGCCTATGGAGAGGGGTGGAGCTAGGGGAGAGAGATGGAGCCCTGGATAAGGGATGAAGAGGGGATAGGGGGGAAAGGGGGAAGGGGGAAGCCCGGAGTAAGGGGTGGAGCCCGGGAAGAGGTCACCTTCCTTCCTCTCCTGTCTCACTCTGTAACCATTCCTTTATATCATTGTGCACCAGAGCTGAGCAGAAGCCACTCTTTGTCCTTGAACCTCGAATGCTTGGAGTCTCACTTTTTGCATAGCTAACCCTGAATCTCTAGGTTTTAGTTAGGTATCGTTTTTTTTTGCAAAAAGCTCTTGAGGACCCGCATAATCTAGCCTTTAGGCCAGTGTTTTCTTTGTGTGTTTTATCTGGTTGCTAGGGATGAAATCGAGGGACAGAAGCCAAAACCTTGAGCATGTCAGGCCAATGCTAACCCCAGCCTGGGCCAGTGCATCCGGTTGTGTATATATAGCTCTTCTCTGGCTCTTGCCTCTGTGGTCATGCAATCTGGCCATGTAGGCCTTTTGCTAGTAGTCTTGTACCTGGAGCTTAAAACACTGGAAAAATATTTTTTGGTTTATTGAACCCAAAACCACCACTGTCAGCAAAGGACAAGAAACAAGAGAAACATGTGTATTGGATATCTACTTCAGGATTCAGCTCCTGTTCATCTCTGTTACAAAGACTTGAGTGACACTGTAGCAAGAAAGTATCCATAAGGTAGGCACAGAAGATGAGTCTGAGAATCTAATAAAACTTGATTGATAAAAACAGAGCTGTGTGTGTGTGTGTGTGTGTGTGTGTGTGTGTGTGTGTGTGTGTGTGTGTGTAGAGATGGCTCAACGGTTAAGAGCACTGACTGCTATTCCAGAAGTCCTGAATTCAAGTCCCAGCAACCACATGGTGGCTCACAACCATCTGTAATGGGATCTGATTCCCTCTTCTGGTATGTTTGAACACAGCAAGAGTGTACTCACATACATAAAATAAATTTCTAAAAAAACCAAACCACACAACCACAGAGCTGAAGGATGGGAGAGAGATGGCTCAGTAGTTAGGAGCACTTGAGCAGCTAAGAGTTCATTTCCCAGCAACTAACATTGGATAGCTCACAACCAGCTATACCCTCAGATCCAAGAGAACCAACATAGTCTTTATCTCTGCAGGCACCAACCCAAGGGTGGCTAGGAATGTGGGCCAAGGGTACAGCTCAGTGGGAGACATAGCACCTGCCTAGCCTGTAAGCGTGTGTCAGGTCTTGGATTCAATCCCTGGTGTTGCAAAGCTAAAATAACAGTGAGGGTGGTGGGGGGTCAGCTGGTCATCCCCCCCTCCCTAGGCTTGGACCTGTGTGTGCCAAGACTTTATGTGTATTTATTTCAGAACAACCTGATGGATAAGAGAGATAAAGTAACTGTCTAAAGCCTCTCCCCCTGTGTAGGGACAGAGTTAAGCTTCTAACATACACAGGAAATGGTCAAAAGTTTAACAACCGTTAGCTGAACATCTACTATGGACTATACTTAAACATTTGAAAACACAAGTACCTTTATACTTTACTTAACATTTAAAGATTTATTTTTAATTTTTATCATTTATAACGTGTGTATGCCTGTGTGAACATGTGTCCACACATGTGTGGAGATGCCTGGGGAAGTCAGAAGAGAGCACCTGATGACTTGGAGCTGGATTCTCAAGCAGATGTAAGTCACTTGTTCGGGATGCGGGGATCAGAACTCTGGTCCTCAGGACAGAGCAGCCAGCACTTTTAACCTCTGGGCCACCTCTCCAGCCTTTATTTCACTCATTTTTTATTATCTGGTATGATTTTATAATGGTGAATGTGAGCATTGGGAGTCACACATGAATTTTTACCTCACAACTTAACAATGTTTTAAATTGGTACATATATTTAAATTTTGTCTTTAATAATCGGACACACACACACACACAAAAAATGACATGGTGTGGATGATGCTCATCCTCCAGCAAATAATTTTGAAATAGTTTTACATTGAAGGATTCATATTTAGAGTAGACTTTGGTTTGCTCAGTATTGGTTATAGGTGGTAATCATTTTTAAAAATGAACTATTGTTATATTAAGGACTGTCTTCATAATTTAATACCTCAAGGGCTGGAGAGATGTTTTAGTAGAGCACTAGGTGTAACCTGTAAGCCTTGCTTTAAGGGCCAAAGATAAACAGCTCCAGACCAGCCAGCCTAGCCAGAAAGGCAAACTTCTGCTTCACTGAGAGACCCTGTCTCAAGGCAATGAGATGGAGGGTGCTAGAGAAAGACACCTGGCTTCCTCGTGTGTGCACCCATATATTCTTGCAAATACACCACACACATTTTTAAATATTTAATTTAATATGCAATTAATATTGATTAATAATTTAATTAATAATAATTTAATTTAATATTTAAAATTAAAAGAAATAAAATTGAGCATGTTGTTGGTGCTGGAGACAGAACCCAGGATTCTGAGCCTGTCTGTCAGGTAAGGAAACAGACCCAGGATTCTGAGCATATCAGGTAAGTTCATTGCATTACCACTGAGCTGCAGCCTAGACCCAAATGATAGCTTTTGAATGCTCTATCACCTCACACCCCAGGCATCTCTCTCTTTAAAAAATGGTTTTTTTTTTTAAATTTTAAAAATGTTCAGACAATATATTTTGATCATGTTCTTCCCCCCACCAGCTCCTCTCACATCCCCTTACCTCCCCTACCCGCCCAATTTCATATTCTTTTGCTCTCTCTTACTTTTTCAAAAACAAAAACAAAACAATAACAAAAATCAAAACAAGCTAAAAAAGATTAATAATACAAAAACAAAAAACCCTCAAACCACCCAACAAACCACTCCAAACAACACACACACACACACACACACACACACACACACACACACACACAGGCACGCACGCACAACACGAATTTCATTTTGCAATGACCACCTTTACTCCTGCACATGGGGCCTGCCCTGTCACACTGCTGAGACCCCTGTGACCCTCCATTGGAGGAAGCTGCTCTCCCTTCCCAGCAGACATCAGTTACAAAGAGTTTCTCTGTTAGGGGCGGGACCTTTGCCCACTTCCTCTTCTCAGTGCTGGGATTGCCTCTGGTTTGAAGCACTGCAGGTCTCCTGTGTGCTCTCACAGTCGCTGTGACTTCACGTGTGCATCAGTCCTGGTGTGTCTGGGAGACGCTGTTTCCTCGGAGTCCTCCCCCACCTCTGGCTCTTACAATCTTTCTGTTTCCTCTTCCACATGGAATCACACACAGAGAGCGACTTCTGCTCCAAGAACCAGAAAAGTCCGCTCTCCTCATTCCGGGTTTGGAGACAAATCCTGAAGCACCTTCAGGTCTTCTCACTAGAGCCTATACCTTGGCCTATATTGTCATCTGTATCTGCTGGACTAATAGTGGAAGAAGGAAGAAGCTTCAAAAATCAGTGTGGAGATTATAAATTGAGTCGTGACTGAAAATTTGGCCCTTGGTGCGATTTTAGCCGTCTACCACCTTCATTCCCTTCAGCCTGCGCTAGATGAAAGACCTGCTCCTTTCACCCAAGAAGTTGATCTGTGAACTCTGTCAAAAACCTCCCAACCTCACAGTTGTCCATCATGCATTCCATTAGCATAATTTGCCACCCAAGGTGTGAATGTGTAATCTCTAAATTGCTGTGTAGAATAGTGCCCTGTGTCAAGACACCATTTCCTTGCCACTGTAGTAGAGAGAGTTAAAAGTTGCCATTAAGAATTACTAATTCTCTTAACCTTTCTCTTAAGAGGGACCTCTCATACAAATTTAACTGACGCCATTGAGTTAGATGCTGTCCTTCAGCCAAATGAAGCCTCCAGCAGAGTCCTTGGGAGCTGGAAAGGATCCGAATCTGATTTTCATAAGCACTTGGTCTATTCAGCTGGGATGGGAATAGCCAGACACTTCAGTAAATTATATAAACCATATTCGCTTTTCCGACTACAGAAAACTGGTTCATAAACTAAAGCAATAAAGTGGAGAAACTAAGATCCTGAGTCCCTCTTTGTCCCCATTTTAGGATCTCTCTCTCTCTCTCTCTCTCTCTCTCTCTCTCTCTCTCTCTCTCTCTCTCTCGGTGTGTGTGTGTGTGTGTGTGTGTGTGTGTGTGTGTGTGTGTGTGTGTGTGTGTGTAGCCTGGGTGTTTTTAGGACCAGCATTAAAGCTTTGTAAAATTTCTCTAGGGTCTCCATCATGATCTTCCTCTTTTTTAATTCCTAAAATTAAAATGTGTTGGAATGCTCTCCTGCCTTTCACTCCCTCCTCAATGGACTCTTTAGTTTTCCACACCAAGGTGTCCTTCTTCAGGGTGCCAGGTCAGGCTACCAAAACAGCTTCTACGAGGGGATTAGCACCAATTAACATCTTTGTACACAAAAGCCACTGGCAGCTGAACACGCAGGCTGGTGGTGGCTCAGGGGCTGCATTTTAAACAGGGGCCTTCTGTACTTGCTTCAAGTAGGAAGAGGTAGAGAAAGTTTTTATTTACAACTGGAAATGCTGTTTTTGGATAAATTCTAGTGAAAGCAAAGTCGAGCTCAGAAGTATCTACCAAAGGCCAATTGCACCTTGGTCTCCATTGTCTGGGGTCCAGGAAGATGCTGACACAATGTAGCTGGTTCCTTGGTGCATTGAGATGCAAAGATGTCCCTCCCTAACAATTTCGTTCTTATGTTTCTGTTCTCTCTCTCTCTCTCTCTCTCTCTCTCTCTCTCTCTCTCTCTCTCTCTCTCTCTCCTCTATGGCACAAAAAGGAGCTCCTGCAAAGCATATGGTCTTAAAAGCCTTTTCATAAGGATTCTATCATGTAGGTACCTGTACCACAAGGTCTTTGTTTGAAGCAGAATAAAGTACAGAGTGGTATTGCACAAAGTGTGCTTGCTTCATAGTCCTTAAGTTAGAGTTACCATCACTGTCATTTGAAGCAGAACTATCAATTGCTGTGTTCTGTGGTTTTGGTGTGTGTGTGTGTGTGTGTGTGTGTGTGTGTGTGTGTGTGTGTGTGTGTGTGTGTTTAAGAGGTACTGTATCTTGTATTCAGAAATACTGAAGTGAATAAAGACTAGTGTTAAAGAGAATGTCAGGATCCAGGTAATTAAGCAGACTGAGATCTGGTTGAATAGTATTGTTAAAGCCATTAGGGATGTTTCTGTAGTTGGGTTGTGAGTTTTTAGGCTCATTTTAAAACTGGAGGGGAACCTGAGTGTTTGTAGTCTGCTTGATTTTGCACCTTTGTAGCTTCCTGGACAGCATGGTAGAGACATTTATTTCTCTGTGAATGATAGTACTAGACATGGTAATACTGTTTGCAGAAATGTCTACAGAAGACAACAGTGGGAACCCATGGAAAACCAGAGGCCTGTAAAAGAAATTAATTAATGTATGGTAGGTTACATGATGATTGGGGATTACAGACTTCTTGAGTCCGGATGGGGAGAGTTGGAATCCCAGATGTGCCATATTCAGTCTGTTATCTTTTATGTTTTATAAGCAGAAGTGATATATACAATCACATGCATTTCTCTCCTTCAAAGACTGCATTGGAAAATGATTTTTGTTTGTTTGTTTTGTTTTTTTTTAAGTCAGCCTCTTGGTACCTAATATAAATTATGGTCATTTTGCAGTTTCCTGGGTTTCATACATAACTCTAGATTCTTCTTGGTGTAATATTTTCGAAGCAAACCTTAATACAGTCTCACTGTGTGGCTTTGCCCCCTGGGCTCAGATTTCAGATACTGTATTGTGAGTCTTCAGACATGTGGAGTACCCCTAATGTTACATGGAAATTGCCAGAGGCACAGGTGGAATGGAAACATTGTTATATTTTGTTCATTTTTCACCCTTCAGCAGTTGCTCCTTTCTCCCTCTTGCTGAACGCTTATTAGGGTATGAAGTGCAGGTGTGTGGGAAATGGCTAGCGGACATTGACAGGTTATTTTGTTGGTCACTGCCTAATTAGAAGAATAGTGGATGCTCCCTGCTAAGCTTTAGTGTGGGGCAGCAGAGCTGGTCCGGTCTAATTTCCTCACGGCTTTGATACTCGCCAAGAGATTGACGGTTTACACAAAAAGCCAAGGCCCGAAGGAGGCCGGTGCAAACAATGAGCCTTCTTGCTTGTAGACACCACAGATGTGAGAGAAAGCTGGTGAAAAACAATCGGCTGACACTGTCTAATTGTCTCCGATGTCAGCGTCATTAATGTTTCCCCATGTAAACCGGAGAAGGCCAAGGTTGTACCCTCCCTTTATTTCTAAGGCACATGATTATATAACTCGCCAAGATTCAGATTAAGCGTTAATTGTATTTGTGCAGTAAAGAATCCAAAGCTACCTTGGATTTAATGAATATGTGTTTAATTAATTTTGACAGCTTTTATCTTTATTACCTTTGGAATGATCCTTACCGGAATT
The DNA here is from genome assembly GCA_028551405.1 of Uromys caudimaculatus. Classification (NCBI taxonomy): domain Eukaryota; kingdom Metazoa; phylum Chordata; class Mammalia; order Rodentia; family Muridae; genus Uromys; species Uromys caudimaculatus. Next base: position 1,942,626 of record CM052703.1, read on the forward strand.
AATCACATATTTCTTTTCAGTAATTAAAAAAATCACAACTCACTTCATGATTTACATTTATTTACATTGTAGAATTCAAACCAAGAAAAACTAGGAAACTTTGCTGATCTTCAGGAAAACTTCTGAGATGTTTTGCCATCATCAGAACAATTGTTTGGGATGTCAATAGAGCTTCTTAATTAGATGACAGATCTGAGTGTTCTGAAGAGACACATGTCAAGAGATACAGTTTTACCAGGTTACCCCTGAGAAACACCAAACCTAGTTAAAAGTGAAATGGTTTCCCCTCCTCTGGGGAACACTGGGGAAGGTTAATCCTTGGAAAAAGTTAACAGACTGGACTGAAATTCAATTATTTATTTACGTATTTATTTATTTGGTGAGGTAAAACGCATAATTTCCTACAGGGCTAGTGAGTCCACGTGAGCTGAAGTACAGGGACCCAGCAGCCACACTGCAGATGCCCAAGTTATCCAAGGATGAAACTGCAGTGTTGGCCTTTTGAACATTTCCTTGTTTCCTCTTTCTCCCTTCCCCTCTCTCCCTGTCCCTGTCTGTGTCCCTGTCCCTGTCCCTCTCTGAGGGTGAACTTTTCCCCTATTGGAGCAGTAGAGTGCCCCAGAGTTGTAGTCAAGGAACAGAGTTGTGTCTGGGCCATGATGTATTTGTGGTCAGAGAAGTCCACACATCCTGAGTCCCTTATAGTGGAAAATGTATTGACTTTGGAGCTTCAAAGGAAATATGTGTGATTGGCACGTACAACGCCCTGCCTTCAAATTTTGGTCCCTGGTGGTAAACAGTATCATTTAAGTCTCAAAATAGTGTCTTTCTAGTCTAGAGAGATAGTTCAATGGCTAAGGTGCTTGCATGGAGTGTCCTGAGACCACTCTCAACCCCCTCCCCCCCAAAAAAGCTGGGCAGCCTATGCTTGTAACCCCAGTGCTGGGGACAAGACAGGAGGACCCCAGGGTTTCACTGGCAATAGCAATGCTATGTGCAAAGTCAGCATCTTACGCCATTTCTCCTTCCACCTCTCACAGAATTTCTGGATTTATAGTTATGTGTAGAAAATCATATTGGTTTTTGGCTTCCTGTACACTCCTTATTTGTAGAATATCATCTCTCAGCATCCACACAGTGAGGGCCCAACATGTATGAGCCCTAATTCATCATTGACTGTGGCTTTGTAGACATGCTCCCAAAAGTTCTGCTTTTGGCGTCAGGAGATCTGAGTTAGAATCTATTCTCAGCTCCATATTAACTAGGAGGCTTTGGGTAGCTCCTTCTGAAACTCAGTGTCTTTGTATTTACTTTTTAAAAAGATTTATTTTATTTTTATGTGCGCGCGTGTGTCAGTATGTGTGTGTCAGTGTGTGTTGGTGTGTGTGCTGATGTATATGTGTCAGTGCCTGTGAGTGTGTGTATGTTGGTATGTGTGTCAGTGTGTGTGTGTCAGTGTGTGTTGGTGTGTGTGCTGATGTGTATGTGTCGGTGCCTGTGAGTGTGTGTATGCTGGTGTGTGTGTCAGTGTGTACGTCTATCAGTGTGTATTGGTGTGTGTGTGAGTGTGTTAGTGTGTGTGTGTGTGTGTGTATGTGCCAGTGCATGTGTGTATGTTGGTGTGTGTGTGTGTCAGTGTGTGTTGGTGTGTGTGTGTGCATGCACACTCATGAGTACAGGTGTTCATTGAGGCTAGAGACATCAGATCCCTTGGAGCTGGAATTACAGGCAGTTATGAGCTGCCAAACATGGGTTCTAGGAAACAAACTCTGGTTCTATGTAAGAACAGTGCTTGCTCTTAACTGTTGAGCCATCTCTCCAGCCCAAACCTGTGTATCAAGAAGGGGCAGTAATACTGGCTTGCAGGACTTGTCATCAAAGATAACAAAAGTGAAGCAAATACAACAAAACAATAATCCCGGTGCTCGGGCAGCAGATCTCTGTGAGTGTGAGACCAGCCTGCCCTACATGGAGAGAGTCTGAGACCATGTCTCAAGAGACAAAACAAAACAAACAAAAAGATAATGAAGTGAGTTTGGAGCAGTTAAGAGTGCTTGCTCCTCCTACAGTGTGTTCAGTTCCTAGCACTCACACCAGGGGACTCACAATGTTTGTCTTCTTGTTCCTCTGTGGGCATCTGCGCACATGTGGTACATATACATACCCGTAGGTGCACACATAAAATGGTACATCTGCCGTGCCTCTGTTTTGCATTTGTGTCTGCTTGTGAGAGATACCCATGCTGCCTGAGCTTAGAGCCTCACAGTATTACATGAGATGACAGCATCTGTCCTCACAGTGCTACCGTGAGGAATGAATAAATGAACAGTGTCGGCGTAGTGATGACACTCATAATGTAAACACCCATGTTACATCACAGCAGTAGGCACTGTGTGGAAATTTGCGAATACGTTGGGGCAGCACTGGGTGCGCTTTCAAAGGTCCCCAGGTTGATTCTCTGGACCCACATGGCAGCTCACAACTGACTGTAACTCCAATTCCAGGGGATCCTACACCCTCCTCCGCCCTCTGTGAGCACTAAGCATGCACATGATACACAGACATACATGCAGGAATCCCCTCCCCCCAACATATACGCACAGAAAACACATAATTTGAAAATAAAAATGTGCATTATCTTATGTGCTTCACATCACATGGAGTCTGAAACACCAGTTTTTTTCTCTTTCTTTCTTTTCTTCTTTTATTTTTAAACTTTTTGAGACAATTTTCTTTTTACATAGCCCTGGTTGTTCACTATGTAGACAAGGCTGACCTTGAACTCACAGAGATCCACCTGCTTCTGTCTCCCAAGTGCTGGGATTAAAGTTGAACAAACACCATCATGCTCAGCTTCCCAAGCACTTATTAGGTTAGCTGTCAAGGGTGCATTTGTTGTGAGACCTTCCAAGTTATTGAATTTTTGCTCAGCAAAACTATTCTTCATGTCCTGTTACAGGAGCTGGAAGAACCTGCTTCCAGGCCAGGTCTTTCCTGTGGAGGAGGTTAGAGAGCATTTTACACGAGTCCCTGCCCTTTGAAATCCTTCGGTCTGTGTTTCCCTCATCTGATCCTCACTTGTAAGATTCTTTTCTCCAAAGGCTTACCCTGAATAAAGTCTACTCTTCCCCAGAAAATGGTAATTGCTTGTCTTGCTTTATGCCAGTGTATAGGCTGTCTGTATGCAGCTCTTTGCTCAATGCCCCAGACCAGCTGGGAACTGATGCCAGATGATTGGCAGATCCTACACTGGGCATAGCCAGATGGGCCTAGAAAATGCCCTCTTCCCCTTTGTACTGGCTAGTTTTGTGTGTCAACTTGACACAAGCTGGAGTTATCACAGAAAAAGGAGTTTCAGTTGAGAAAATGCCTCCATGAGATCCAGCAGTAAGGCATTTTCTCAATTAGTGATCAAGGGGGGAGGGCCCCTTGTGAATGGTACCATCTGTGGGTTAGTAGTCTTGGGCTCTATAAGAAAGCCAGCTGAGCAAGCCAGGGGAAGCAAGCAAGCCAGCAAGGAACATCCCTCCATGGCCTTTGCATCAGCTCCTGATCCCTGACCTGCTTGAGTTCCAGGCCTGACTTCTTCTGGTGATGAACAGCAATGTGGAAGTGTAAGCTCAATAAACCCTTTCCTTCCCAACTTGATTCTTGGTCATGATGTTTGCTTAGGAATAGAAACCCTAAGATACCCTTTGATTAGTTAATTCGTCCCCAAAGGAGATAAGTTTTACAGTTTTTAAATACTGTGCCTACATTTGTGTGGATTGGTTTATTTTAAAGACAAAGGGATATTTTACTTTTACAAAGCATCTTATTTGTTGAAATTTCTAAGCATAGGATGAGGGGGTATGGGAAGCAAGAGAACCATAGTTTCTCATTTACAGGGGCATTTATTGTAGACTGTTGTGATTGCCACAGACAGAGATTGGTGGCCAGAGAAGGCCCAGGTCACCATCTAACTTCCTGCACACACATCTGCATTGTGAAACTTCGAAGGCAATGGCTTCATATCAGGTTGGCAGTGTGTGCTTGCTAACCGTGAGTCATGTGTAAGCTCCTGCACTGAGAACAACATGGGAGACGTGCGGGGAAGTAACTTGGTGAATGTCCTAGGCTCCTTCTCACAAGCCAGAGGAGAGGGATTCCTGAAAAGGACAACACTGTACTCTGGTCCTGACGACCACAGCAGAATCTTCTGGGGAAAGTGAGGAAGGAGACTGTGTTCTCAGTGGAGAAGTCAACACGAAGGAATGCATAGTGAGGGGAGCATGATGTGTGACAGGAACTTCTAAAGCTCCAGTGTAGGCTGGGGACATGGCTCCACAGGCAGAGGGCTTTTACTGTGTAAAAGTGAGAACTTGTGTTTGGATTCCAAGCTCCCACATAAAGGGTTCTGCATGGTATCTCAACCCTGTCACCCCAGCTCTAGAATGGACACAAATAGATCCCGGGGCTCTCTTGATAATGAACTGAATTAGCCAGCTCCAGGGTTCATGAGTGAGAGACCCCATCTCAAAAAATGAGGTGGACAAGTGATTGAGAAAACACTCAAATATGTTCCACAGGTGCACACATGCACACACATGCACACACTCCCTCATGTGTGCACGCACACATACACACAGAAAGAGGAGGGGTGGAAAATCTGGGATTATAGTATTTATTTGGGATATTTCAGGATATAATCCAGTCCATGATGTAGAAGGAGGTGCTCAAAAACCGTGGACATACTAACTGTTGGTGGAGTGTTGCCCTCAGAAGGAACACTCAGAAAGTGACTGGGGGGATTGTTCTGCTGGAGGCTGCTACTTTGTGGGATGGAGGCCAGGGAGAGAAGGAGAAAGGCAGTCCAGGGCTCCCGTCTGTTCTTCCTCAGAGTTCCTGCTGAAGCTACAGGCGCCAATGGTGCCACTTGGAAGGAAGCACAGACCCCGGGCACTACAAGAGAGCCCCTGCCAGCCTCTCAGAGGGCCAGATGCTTTGCAAACAAAAGCGTTAACACCTCACCTTGCAGAACTTCCCTCCTTCCTGCTCTTTGAAAAATACTTTTATCATTTCTTTGTATCTGTACATGGGTTTGCCATGGTGCATGTGGAGAGATCAGAGGACAATAGGCAGGAGTCATGATATAAAGGAGAGCGCTCCTCCTCAGTGTTCCTTCTGAGAGGCGTGCTCTCTCAGCAGTTAACATGTCTATGGGTTTTGAGCTTCTCCTTTTATATCATGAACTGGGTTATATCCTAAAATATCCCAAATGAATATTATAATCTCTTCTTCTACCATGTGGGTCCTGAGACTTGAACTCAGGTCTCAGGCTTAGAAGCAAGTGCCTTTCCATGGAGCCATCTGGCAACCCACGTTTCTTCCCTCCTCTCCTCCAGCTCTTCCCCTGGCTCTCCTGGCTTACCCTCCATTCTTCCCTCCCTCCATCCCTGTCTGCCTGAAGTTGGGTATTTGGCTTAGAGAACAGATGGTAAATTGGATCTCAAGCCCATGTTTCCTTGTTAACATACAAGGCAACAGACACAATTATGTGAGATTACCTTTATCCTTTCCCGAATTCTGAGCTCCTGATTCCTGATTGAACCCACCTAATTGTGATTGTTTTAATTGATCAATAATTTATTTGAGATATGGTCGTATACATCCCAGGCTGTCCTCAAACTCATTATGTAGCCAAGGATAACCCTGAACACTTGTTCATCCAGATTCGCCCTCCCAAGCACTAGAATTACCCAGCTGTGTTTGATCTAATTGTGGTAAAATATGCATAAAGCTTGCTACAAACCATCTTTATAGTTTAATAGTGTCAAGCATACTCATTCTGATGCTAAAGATTGAACCCAGGACTTCATACATGCTAGGCAGGTGCTCTACCTTTGAACCATACCAGCCCCCTCCCACACCACTTCACCTTTTTCACAACCTATTTTGAGATAGGGTGTTGCTAAGTTGCTTAGGAAGGCCTTGAATTTATGATCTTCCTGCCTCGATGTCTATTACAGAATGGCAATGCCACTGTGTTTTCATGATGACTGTTCCATTTTAAACGCCTACCAACAGTAGCCAAGGTTCCAGGTTCTCTGTGATTGCTAACACGTTTTCTGTTTGTTTCATGTTTAATAATAGTCATTCTCATTCCTTGTGTGACTGTAGCTCTGATTTGTATTTTCCTTAGAAGCAGGGATGATGATGAAAATTAAAATGCTTTTACTACTATTTATCCTTCCTTGGAGAAATGCCTCGCATATACTTTTTTTCTTTTATGATTTGTGACTTTTTGTTCCATTTAAAATTTTGTCTAATCAAAAAGTGGTTTCGCAAAAAATGTGACTGTAAGTAGGGAGGTTTGTAATCTTAAGGTACTCAGGAGGCTGAGGCAGGAGGAGTAGTTCAAGGCCAGTCAGAGTAACATCAAGAGACCCTGTCTCTAAATGAAAACAAACAAACAAAAACAAATAAATAGGGTCACTGGTAGAGCTTAGTGTCCCTGACCTAACAAGGGGAGATGAGCACAGGTTCTAAGTTCAATCCTCGATATTGGAAATAAAAAAGAAAGAAAGAAGGAAGGAAAGAAAGAAGGAGAGAGAGAAAGAAAGAAAGAAGAGAAGGAGAGAGGGAGGGGGAGGGAGGAATGAAAGGAAGGAAGGAAGGAAGGAAGGAAGGAAGGAAGGAAGGAAGGAAGGAAGGAAGGAAGGAAGGAAGAAAAAAGAAAGAAAGAAAGAAAGAAAGAAAGAAAGAAAGAAAGAAAGAAAGAAAGAAAGAAAGAAAGAAAGAAAGAAAGAAAGAAAGAAAGAAAGGATGAATCCACAGGACACTACTAAAAGGCAAAGGCTTCTTTACATTGTTTCTTTGAGAAATTTTTGTTCTGCTCTTCAAAGTTAAGTTGTATCCATTTTGAGTAAACTTTACTATGTAGTATGAAGTAGGAACTGCTTTCTGCTCCCTGTCCCCATCCCCCATTCCCACTGTTCCATTGCTATTTGAAAATACTGTCTTTTAGCCATTACATTTTTTTTGGCTGAAAATCAGTTGACAATTGATGTGCATACACATACGTTTGGAGTCTCTAACAAGTTGAAGATCCAGACTTACAGACTTATGTGAACAGAACTCTTGGTTCTGCTGACAAAATTGAGTAGACTATTGCAGACACTTCACATTTCTGTGTAGACCTTGGAGCTGTAAGTCCTGTGGGTACAATAACCCATGTTCCATGTGTCCATGACACTACACAGTCTATCTCCATATTTATTAACTGATTACTGGGAGTGGATTGGTCAATAGGATTCAACTCATTGAATTCTAGACTTTTGTGGCCACTCAAGTGAAGATTAAGACCAACTATTTCATCAAATAGATGAGCTTGACCTACTTGTCAATCAGGCAGTAAGTCAGGATAGTTGGGTCCAGAACTCAGGTCTTCCACCTACATGGGTTGGTGGATCTGTGTAGTCCTCTTTGTGTACCAGAGATAGAATTCCACCGTGCCTTTAACACCAACACTAGTCAACAATGTGCACCTCAGAGGACCGATAGCAACATGGTACTTACATTGTCATGGTCTATTAACATCCCTGTTGTACTCTTCACCTAAAGTGCCCCAGACAAGACCCCTGTATGTGTGTGGTCTAGGAAACGTGCCTTAAAGTAGACCTTTGGCACCTGTGTTTTAGTGTCGGACTTATGGCAAGTCCATACCTGAGGGAATTTGATCAAAGACTTTCCAGACACACAGCAGTACTGCCATACAGGGAATTCTTGCAGAGTAAACAGCCTGCACACTACAGGGGCTACCATCTGCACACCTGTATTGGAGGACTTGCTGAGCAAAGACATTCTGACTTCTTAATGGATGGCCATGAAATTGACAAATTAGGGGGGGAAGAAATTGCCTCTGTGAAAGTGCACAGCTCATCTTCCCAGGAATGACTCAGGGCCCTCTTCCCTCTAGGCTATAATTTTAGTTTCTTTTCTAATGGAAGCATTCATATTTTGTGCTTTTTTTTTCTCTTACCTTACAGCCTACAGAAAATTTCCTTAAAGGGAAACAAAGTTAGAAGCTACAGTTCAGAAAGTAGCTTTTACCTGAACCACCTCTACTAACCTTAAGATTTGGACAACTCCTTCTAATAAAGCTTTCCTGAATTTTAATGAGCTGTGAATCAATGTTAGGAGGATCAAGGCAATGTTTTATTCTTTTGAAGTACCTTTAGCTGTGGTTTTAAAACAATACGAATGAAAATTGCCTTTAAAGTAAAAGCGTTACTGAAGAAATGTCCCTCGTGTGTTGCTCAAGTAAACAAACTTAGATTAGTTTAATAAATATGAATTTAGTGCCCATTTAGTGCATGAGTTAGAAATTCTTAGAATGTGATTACTCTGCCCATGTGGTTTCCATTACCCCATTTTCTGTCTTTTGCAGAGGCAACCGCCATCTTGAATATTTTCTTCATCATTACATGGGTTTTGTCTTTTAAATTTTAAGTTATACTGGAGGTGGGAGAGATGGCTTAGCAGTTAAGTGTGTGTACCTCTCTTGCAGAGGACCCAAGTTTCCAGTAGCCACATATGGCTGCTCCCAACAGGCTGTAACTCCAGCTCCGGGGAACCAATCTAATGATCTCTTCTAGCCTCTTCAGGACCCCACACCCAAATGTGTACACACACACACACACACACACACACACACACACACCAAAAACCAAAACCAAATGTTTTTAAAAGTCTTTAAGTTGGTCAGGCATGGTGGCACACACCTTTAACACCAGCACTTGAGAGGCAGAAGCTGGTAGTTCTCTGTGAGTTCAAGGCCCATCTAGTCTACAAAGACAGTCAGGGCTTTGTTACACAGAGAAACCTGTCTCAAAAAAACCAAACCAACCAAACAAAAAAGTCTTTAAGTTATAGCACACACATATGCACACATTTTTAAGCAGTGTATTACTTGATGATTTTTATATACTCCAGACAATCTTCTCTGACTTGTCTTTATTTCTGCCCGAGAGTCATGCTTTTCATTTCATTTATTTATTTGTTTGTTTATTTATTAAAAGACATATTTATTTTTATGTTCATTGATGTTTTGCCTTCATGTCTATCTGTCTGAAGGTGTCAGATCCTCTGGAACTGGAATTACAGACAGTTGCGAGCTGCAGTGTGGGTGCTGGGAATTGAACCAAGGTCCTCTGGAAGGGCAACCAGTGCTCTTAACCTCTGAGTCATCTCTTCAGCCCTCATTTTATTACATTCTCTTTTACTACCACACTGCCATTAGACATTTGTACTGTTCTTTCCTTAAATATTTATGCTCAGAATGTTCGTGACCATGTCTCCCGCCACATGTGTGAAGTGCTTTCTTTCAGCTCTCTACACTGGAGTAGAGTCACTCAATTACAAGGTCAATGTTCAGCTGCCTCAAAAATGACCGGTTCTTGTCTGTGGAAGTGGGCACTGGAAGGGCAGCGGAGGTTTGGTGTGGTAGTGGAAGGAAGGTAAAGTGGGAATTTCTAGTTTTATTGGAGACTCAAGTGTGTCATGTAATGTTTTTCTGGAAGCTGCCTGGTGAAAGGGCATGTGATCTCTTGCTGGAGCGGATGCTTGAGAGGACACGTGATGTTTGGGAAGAGTGTAAGTATAACCCAGCAGGCAGTGGATGATGCTCTGGCATTGGTTCATCTTGCTGGTCTTCTTTGGGCTTTGCTCACACTGGTCTTTGCTGGCGACAATCTGGCATTGGTTCACCTTGCTGGTCTTCATTAGGCATCTCTTGTCATGACGTCATAGAAGCACACTGAAGGACTTCTGGTGGTGTTCCAGCTGCTTCTTGCTGCTTCAGCAGAATCATGCTGATCAGCAGATAAAATTGTGTGTAGATAAATGAAAATTTCACATTATATGCAAATAACTTTTTTTTAAAAAAGATTTATTTATTATTATATGTAAGCACACTGTAGATGTCTTCAGACACACCAGAAGAGGGCAACAGATCCCATTAGAGATGATTGTGAGCCACCATGTGGTTGTTGGGATTTGACCTCAGAACCTTCGGAAGAGCAGTCAGTGCTCTTAACCACTGAGCCATCTCTCTAGCCCCGCAAATAACTTTTAAAAAATTTTGGTTGTGTGTGTGTGTGTGTGTGTGTGTGTGTGTGTGTATTTGTGGTTTAGTTTGAGTATGGGTGTGCACAAGTAGGCGTTGGTGTATATATTTGAGTGTGCGTAGGATGTTTGTAAGTGTATATGAGCAAATATGTGACGTATACATGATACTGTGAATAGGAAGTTTGAGTGTGAAAGTACACGTGTGAGATGTGTTTCTGTGGAGGTATCTGAGTGTGTATTTTCGAGAACTTTATTGTGTGAGTGTTTGGTATATGCATGCACATAGTGTGCACATGCACACATCTCTGAATGTGCCCCTGGAGGCCCAAGAAGGACATAAGGTGTCCTGCTCTGCTCTCTTGAAGCCATGGCTTTCACTGTTTCTGTAGACACCTTGAGTTAAGCACAGACACACCGCACCTTGGCCCGCCCTGTGAGAGAGCAGCAACTGTATGCGAAAGCTGTCTGCTTCTTTCTACACTTCTGCTGATCACCTTCCCAAACTAGACTCTGTCACCCACTACTTCTCGCTAGCCCCTCTGCCTTTGTTCCTGGCTCCCTGGGCCCGTTTGTCTGCAACATCCAAAGTTACTTTTCCGGACTGTAAACTGGCCTGTGACTACCATGCTTGAAGTCTTGCTACATTTTCCTGTTGCTTTCAGAAGAGGTCCACGTACTTTAGTATATGATTCACACAGGCTTTACAGCAGAGCCCCCTTGGCCTTTGCCTGTCTGCAGAGCCCTGCAGGGTATTCCAACCCTGCTGTAAGATTTAGCGTTGCTATTCACCACGTGCATTTGCATTTCTTCCTCTGGCTCTTACTGACCGAGTTCCATTCACGTCTCAGATCCCAGCTGAGCCCTCACTTCCTCTGCTGTCTTCCTGATAGCTCCCAATGAGGTCAGGTATAGGTTCTCTTTGAGTGTGGCCTCCAGCCTCTGTTCCTCCTAAACACTATCCCCACAGTACTTAGCACGTTGTGTCATAGTTGGTATGACCTACTAGATTGGAAATGCACAGAGTGCCAGTCCATGCTTGTCCTGGACACCCTTGTACTCTCAATGTCTAGTGAAATACGAAACATGGAGGTGCCCCATGCTCATTGGTTGATATTTAAAAGAACCAAATGAAGACTTGTAATGGCGCCCCAGAACTTCAATAATTCTAGAATTGGGAGAGCTGTAGCTTCTGAGAATCAGTTGAAAGTTATAGACCCTCTCTCCAGAAAGATGTGCATATGTACAGATTTGTGTGCAGTTTTAGAGGGCTTATGGGTTTAAGACTCTCTGCTAGATGTATTTGCTAAAGTACTCTCATCAGTTCTGAGATTTGAGTACCACGGGATGAGAGGTATAAGAGATGTTTACACCCATGGATTTGTTATTAAGAATGAAATCAAAATCCAAGGAGTGCACCCATCCCTGAGCATGACTGCATTGACACGGGTTTTGACACTGTCAGCGCGAAGGCTGTTAGGACTGCAGAGCAAGGTCATTTGGTGTGTGTGTGGAGAGTGGTTTGAGACCATTAACTTTCTAATGAAAGCGCATGGATGTGCCATTAGAATAAGAGAGAATTAGCTAAATTGAGCTAAAAGGGGGTAGTGGTGGGAACTATGTGCTTTAAACTAATATTTCCCAAACCCTAGGACTTTAAAAAAAAAAAGAGTAGGATGGCCTTCCTTCTTCACCCTGCCTATCCTATGACTTCCTCTGCTCTTCCCCACCCCCATCACTAAATTTTGATCTACTGAGAAATGACCGCAGGGGCTTCTGGACTGTTCACACCCAGGGATGCAAAGTTCCTTCTCTGGTGTAAAAGCTGTAAATGGGAAGAGAAAGGAGAAGACAGTCCCCCCACTTAATGCTCTCTCTGTGTGTATGCACACACACGTGTGTGCATGTACAAATGTGTGTGTGCATGCATGCACAAATGTGCATATGCACGTACACATGTGTGTGTATATATAAATGTGTGTACATGTAGAAATTGTGTGTGTGCATGTACACATGTGTGTGCCTGTACAAATGTGTGTGCATGTACAAATGTGTGTGTCCAAATGTGTGTGCGCATGTACACATGTGTGTATGCACATATAGGTGTGTTCATGTACATGTGTGTGTCTGTACAAAAGTGTGTGCATGTACACACGTGTGCATGTCCAAATGTGTGTGCGCATGTATACATGTGTGTATGCACATATAGGTGTGTGCATGTGCACGTGTGTATGCATGTGCACATGTGTATGCAGACGCCAGAAGAAAACCCTTGCAGGCAATCAACCTCTCTTCATTGAGGGTCCCTCACGGGCCTGGAACTTGCCAAGTAGGCTAGGCTGGCTGTGGGCCCCAACGATTCACTAGTCTCAGCTTCCCCAGAGCATACCACCATGTCTAGATTTTTATTTTTAATGTGAGTTCTGGGAATTGAACTCAGGTTCTCATGCTTGGAAGGTAAACATTTTTCTAGCTGGGCTTTTCCCTCCGTGCTCCACTAGTTAAGTATTGCTCTAAATCCTGGCAAAAGCTAGAGACACGCCAGTCCCTTGCAGCTTCCTGTGAGAACTCTCTAGCATGTTGCATGCCACACCTTTGGGAGAAGGCCTGCCGTGGAATAAGCGATCAATATATTTCTCTGTGGCAGATAAGGCCTTAGTGGAAAATATTTTTCAAATGAATAAGTGCAGGGTTGGTTTGTTAATTGGCTCTATTGTTCTATAAAAGGTATTTGAACGGGTGTTTGCTTTGTGTATTGTGACCAAGGTTGGCTGAAAGCTTGGCCTGCTGACGTTCACCCACATTTAGGTAGAAATTGAAGATTTTTCTGTCCAGAATCAAGCAATGGGCGCTGATTTCATAGGGTCACACCTTCAGAACATGCTTGCATCATTCTTGAGCTGACACATTGTGATTTTTCAAAAGAATACCACAGAGAATTAAAGTAAAGAACTCTATGATCTCCTCATTAGCTCAGATATATTTGAGTGACATGTGCAAAAGCCAGGCTTGTTAAAAACTTATGTGTATGCGTGTGTGTGGTGCGTGTGTGGGCAACATGTGTGCACAAGGCCTGTGTGGGTGTGTGGAGGTCAGATGACAACTTTGCAGACTCAGTTTTCTCTTCTTACCTTTAAATGGGTCCCAGGGTTTAAACTCAGAGCACCAGGCTTCCAAAGCAAGCACCTTCACATACTGAGCTGTTTCACAGGCCCTAAGAGTAGATTTTGATGCAAAATCCCAGGTCCCTTAAAAACCCCACTAGTGCCGGGCAGTGGTGGCGCATACCTTTAATCCCAGCACTTGGGAGGCAGAGGCAGGCGGACTTCTGAGTTCGAGGCCAGCCTGGTCTACAGAGTGAGTTCCAGGACAGTCAGGGCTACACAGAAAAACCCTGTGTCGAAAAAACAAACAAAAAAAAACAAAACAAAAAAAAAACAACAAAAAAACAAAAACAAAAACCAACAACAAAAAAACCCCACTAGTTTTCTGGCAGAAGAGAAAAGACATTATCACAAGTGCTTGGCTCCTTGGCTGTTGCTATCTTCTGGCTTGCATGGTTATTTTGTATGCTAGGGACTGAACTTAGGGCCTCTTATATGCTAGGCAAGCTCTCCACACCTGGCCATATTATATTTTAATATATATTTAATAATAACCACATATTAATATATCATTTATCATATATAACATATAAATGTAAAGATGTATAGTATATTTAATATAGAATACAATGTTAATGAAATCTGTTTAATATAATGTATTCATATATGTATTATATATACACATATATTACATACTATATATTTATATCTAGTATGTAACACACACACACATTCATTCTGAAACAAATTCTCACTAAGTAGCCTGGGTTGGCCCTAAACTCACCCCATAGTCAGGCAATGCTTGAACTTGCAATAGTCTTACTCTAGAACTATGGCCTGAGCCACCAGGGTGGCCTGCCTTTATTACCTGAGGTTCCTCCAAAGCCCTTGCCTATTCTTATGGCGCAAATCCTAAGTTTACCCATAGATATGGGAATATGAAGGACTGTAAGGAAGGAGAGGGATAACCCCACTTCTGGTACACACTACCTATGTGTGCCTGGGAGGGATAACCCCACTTCTGGTACACACTACCTATGTGTGCCTGGGAGGGATAACCCCACTTCTGGTACACACTACCTATGTGTGCCTGGGAGGGATAACCCCACTTCTGGTACATGCTACATATGTGTGTCTGGAATGGATAACCCCACTTCTGGTACATGCTACATATGTGTGTCTGGAATGGATAACCCCACTTCTGGTACATATGTGTGTCTGGAATGGATAACCCCACTTCTGGTATATACTTCCTATGTGTGTCTGGGAGGGATAACCCTACTTCTGGTACACACTACCCATGTGTGCCTGGGATGGATAACCCCACTTCTGGTATATATGTGTGTCTGGAATGGATAACCCCACTTCTGGAACATACTACTTAGGTATGTCTGGGAGGGGTAACTCCACTTCTGGTCTTTTTCCGTGCCCCCATATGAGAGAGACAGTCACACCCAAAGCATGGCCAGTGAGTGATGCTGTTAAAGAGTCCAGCATCCTTCCTGGTGCTTGGTACACTGCAGTGTCAGTCATCACACATAAGACCACAAAGCAGCTGCTTCTCAAAGATATTTATTTACGTATTTCTTCTTTTTATTATGATGATGATGGTGATGATGATGACGGTGATGGTGATGATGATGATGATGTAGCAGAGTCTCACTATGTAGCTCTGGCTGGCTTGGAATTTGCTACATAGGCCAGGCTGGTCTCCAACTCATAGACATTCTCCTGCCTCTGCCTTCCTGGGTGCTGGGATTAAAGGCATGTGGCACCACACCTAACTTATTCTTTTCTCTTATAAATAAATATTTTTATTTGTGTTTGCGTGTGAGTATATGCTTCATGTGGAGGGGGGGTGACAAGGCCGGGGAAGATGTTGGAGTCCTTTGAGCTGTCTTGTGGAGATCTGAGAACAATTTACAGGAGTCAGTTTTCTACTTTCACCATGTGGGTTTCAGACATTGAACTCAGGGCCCTTACCAGCTGAGCCATCTTGCAGGCCCCATAGGGCAGATTTTGTTTTGACTATAGTTAAAGAGGAGACACTGAGCACACACTTTCAAATCCAATAACATAAAGCATTTCATCAATGCAAAGTGCCAAATAAGAAGAAACAGCAATAATTGATACCAAGAGAGCACAGCGGACTACTTTGAAAAATGAGTGAATTTTTACAACATTCATTTTGCTTAAAAATTTCTTTTTGTAAAATGTCACTTTATTAAGTGACATTTGTATTCATGAGAGATAATTGCTGTTTGTTGTTATAGGAGGGAGAAAATGAAAATATAATGCTTTTTTAAAAAGCTCAAATACAGTTCTGCTTTCTCCAATAACTCCCTGGGGGGGGGGAGGGAGGGGAAAGAGAGAGACAGAGAGAGACAGAGATTGACAGACACACAGAGAAAGACACAGAGAGACACAGAGAGAGACGGAGAGAACATCATCTGCCTACAGACTCCTGTATTGTTGAGGCAGAAGGGAAGCGCCTCTTGAGAAATGGTTCAGTATCCGAAAAATCATGACCAAGTCGGATAGGACTGATACGCTTTAAGTTTTTGGAGGTTACATGGCACCCAAGCAACTCCAGGGAAACAGCAGAGAGAGGGGCAGCCTCCAGTTAACAGGAAACTCAAAAGATCTCCACTGCAGCTTCCAACTAGAACCCGAGATCTGAAGCATTGACTTTGGTTTAAGCAGGGACCAACAGCACCGTTGTGAACCCACTGCGCAGGCGTGAACTCACCGCACCTTCTTCCACCTTCCTGGAGGGGTGAGCTGTGGAGGATCAGAGGATCGACTCCAGAGCCCATTATGGACATCAAGGCAGCAGCCTAGAATTTAAAAATTTTTTTTTGACAGTTTGATATTCAAGACTTTCCCATAAGCTTTTAGTATTTTTTTTTTTTAATTCATCCTCATTAAGGATTTTAAAAGCAGAGGTCTTTTGCTTACATTGAGAGCGCTACTTTTCCTAGCACCCTGGCTCCTTGCTAATGGGTTTCTGAATACCGTTTTGATTATTTTGTTTTTATAGAACTCCCCTTCCTTTATCATTGCATTTGCCTTTGTAACGAGTACAATCTGTTGGCTACCTATTACTAAGATTTAAATGTTTCCTGTTTATTGCTAATCAACATTTGCTTTGCTAAAGACATCACTAGGTCCTATGTGCCCAACAGAAAAATGGCATGAATTATCTCCTGATTATACTCACTAGCTATTTTGCTCAGATCTCCCTTTTCCTCTACATTAGTTACTGTTAGAGTCGCAATAAAAGTCCATTAAGAAGGAAAAAAAAAATCCCTCCTCTGGCCAAGAGAGTGAATCTTTGGTCTGGGTAGAGACCTAACATTCCATCTGGCCCGGGTCGATCACCTGGTCAAGGATGCCCTTGGGAAGGTGAGTTTACCTCTGGCCATGTTAAAAAGAATGATTGGTCCTTTAGTTGAGGTACTGTATTTTCCTTCCCAGAATCCCTTCTGCTAACTCAGCCACACAGCTTCGCAAATCTTTGCAGCCATGGAGAAAAGCGTGCATTCTCTTCCTTTATCATTTTCTAAGCACGTTTTCCCTAACACTTTGGCTTTCCCCAATATTTATTCCATCCTTCCTCTCTCCTCTTCCCCAGGCATCCTAAGAGGGGACCCTGATTCTCCCTGCCTCATCACAGTAGACCGATATTCGGCTCGGAAGTGAAGAGCTTCATGGACTCTGAATATTTAACAGTAGTCATCAGTCTGCTTAAAACTAAGATGCTTGGTGGCTCGTTTAGAGCCTTCACTTGAATAATCTTCAAATTCCAAAAGGTTTCTCTATTAATTACCCGACGTTACAAATGGGATCTTGTTCTGTAGGATGTGGAGTACGACCTATGGTAGTTATACTTTTGGTCGTGAATGAGTACGTTTATTAAGTGTACAGCGACAAATCGGCCCAGTTAAAGCAGCTGGAACTCCCTCTCGAGAGTCCTGGGCAGCCCACCCCCATAAGGCTTTCAGTTAAATGAACAAGTATCAGATAGAGACCAAAACATCAAACCTGGTGCTCACAACATCCAGTGAAAACCAGCTGGGGAAACCGAGGCAGTCAGCAGGACTGGAGCTGTCTCTCCATAGGTGATAGTCCATGGCTGAACTTTTGGCTGTCTTTCCCACTGCAGACACTTCTATATCTGGGAACATTAGTAACCCCTGTTGGGGTACAGGTCTATAATGCACATGCTACTGGTGGGCTGTCACATGCTGTTTGAGGCTACTGAGAAGCTGACTCTAGAAGCAAGCCTGTTCCCTTCATTTCGGATGTTGAGACTGGCATGCTTGGGTAACATGACAAAGCTCCTGAATCCTGAGGATAGCCCTTCTATCCATTGCTCCCTTCATTTCGGATGTTGAGACTGGCATGCTTGGGTAACATGACAAAGCTCCTGAATCCTGAGGCTAGCCCTTCTAACCTTTGCTCAGACTCATCTCTGTCCTGTGAAGAAGCCAGATCCCTTTCCCAGCCTCACATCTCCCTTGCCCTCATATTACAGCTCCCTGGAGCCATCAGTGGATGCATGCAGGGGAGGTTGTTGCTTCAAACCTCCTCAGTGCAGTGGATACTTGAGGCCTTCTTCAACCCACTTTGGCTCAGCCATTGGACATTACATCTTATTCCTGAAGCTTTGAAACTGTACATCGGTCTCTGGGACATCACCCCCCCCCCCCATGTCTTCAGCAGTGCCCCTCCCTCTAGTGACTCCTGTTCCCACTCCCTTTCCTTAAATTTCAAGACTGTGTATCTCTTTAACTCCATTCTTTCTTCCTCCATTTCTTCTCATCCTGGAGCAGTGATGGCCATCTCACTCCTTCCTCTAAAATGACATCGAATCCAGGTTGGAACAAAGCATTGATGACTTTCTGTTTAAAGTCAGGTCTTTTGGTCTTATTTCACTCCATACTGAACTTGACTCCTAAAGCTAAAAAGATGCTCCCACTCCAGTACTCACACCTTACCCCTCTCAGAGCTGATACCTCTTGAGCATGTCCCTGGGGCATAGCCTGAGTGCTGATGGCCGAGCCCAGGGGCCTCAGTGGCACCTCAGACTCTAACTTCACTCCCTTTAGACTCATAGTGACTTCTTAATTGGGCTTCCCTCTCAGCAAATGACATACTTTGCCCACCCAATGCTCACACCACAAGTAAGGATTCATCTCTCTGCTATCATCTTCTCCATCATCTCCTGCACCCACACCATTACCCAGTACTATCGGTTCCATCTGCACACAGGTCCAGTCCCTCTTTCCATGTTCCAGCCATGGTTCAGGTCGCCATTTTTCCTCTGGTCTAAGTGCTCCTCCTCCTAGATCAGTCTTTTCATCGGCTCCAGCATACGACAGGGTCGTATCAGATCTCTCTTAAAAGTTCTTCAGTGGCTCCTGTTGTTTTCAGGACACACTTGAACTGATTAAAACCTGCAGCTGGGACTTGCTCATGTCTCCAGATACCTTTGTGGGTCTGAATTTTCTTCCTTTATTCCTTTACATTTGTGTGTGTGTGTGTGTGTGTGTGTGTGTGTGTGTGTGTGTGTGTGTGTGTGTGTGTGTATGTGTGTGTGTGTGTGTGTGCGCGCATGTGCACCATGGCCTATGTGTGGAGGTCAGAGGACAACTTTTGGAAGTCAGTTCTTTCTTTCTGCCATGTGGGTTCCAGAGATTAAACTCGGGTCATCATCGGGCTTGGTGCCCTTTCCCAGAGCCATCTCTCTGGCCCTGTGCTCTTTCTTATCTTGGGCATTGTCTTAGTCAGGGTTTCTATTCCTGCACAAACATCATGACCAAGAAGCAAGCTGGGGAGGAAAGGGTTTATTTGACTTACACTTCCATGCTGCTGTTCATCACCAAAGGAAGTCAGGACTGGAACTCAAGCAGGTCAGGAAGCAGGAGCTGATGCAGAGGCCATGGAGGGATGTTAATTACTGCCTTGCTTCCCCTGGCTTGTTCAGCTTGATCTCTTATAGAACCCAAGACTACCAGCCCAGGGATGGCACCACCCACAAGGGGCCCTCCCCCCTTGATCACTAATTGAGAAAATGCCTTACAGCTGGATCTCATGGAAGGACGTACTCACCTGAAGCTCCTTTCTCTGTGATAACTCCAGCTTGTGTCAAGTTGACACAAAACCAGCCAGTACAGGCCTTATGCATTTACTGCTCCCCCTATCCAGAATGTTCCTTCAGTTTCTCTCACCCTACCCTTGTTGGTTTGTGGCCTGTTCATCTTCCCTGCTTTGCTCACAGCTCTGGGTATCTTCCTTAACACCCCAAGCCTGAGAGAGGTGTCTGATGCTGAGTCAACTGGAAGAGTCTGGTTACATCTTCTGTAGCCTGCTTTCCACTGGTTTGCAGTTGCTTGTCTGTTCACTGCTTCCTGATTTATTTATGGTTGTCTCAGTGTCAAAACTGGTATCTGACCCAAGTATTAGGATTCACACTTATAATCTCAGCTCTGGGAATGGTAAGGC
Source organism: Uromys caudimaculatus (assembly GCA_028551405.1). NCBI lineage: Eukaryota > Metazoa > Chordata > Mammalia > Rodentia > Muridae > Uromys > Uromys caudimaculatus. The sequence continues at coordinate 1,962,341 of CM052703.1, forward strand.
AGGAAAATCACCACCAGTTCAAAGCCAGTCTTGTCTATAGGATATTCTGAGCTTCACAGCAAGAATCTTTTTTCAAAGAGAGAGAGATACAGAGAGAATGTCTGCTGGGAAGCATAGTAAATATTTGAATGAAGATTCCTATGTAGGGCACTATGTTGCTATATCTCATAGAGTATTAAGTGTTCTGAATAATAAGCACTCATTTAATGATGCATCCAGGACTCGAGAGATGACTGAAGCCCGATGACTGAGTTCAATCCTGGGGCACCCTCAGGGTGGAGAAAAGAACTGACTTCACAATTGGTCCTCTGACCTCCACACATGTGTCATGGTGTGTGCACAAACGTGTGCTCACGCACACACATGTACACAAACACATAGATACATAAATAAACAAATATAATAAACATGTCTCTAATGGGCACCTGGGCCTTATAAAATCCAGTTGCAGTTTCAGAAAAATAGTTGAAAGTGATAAGGTGATTGTGGTATGTGCATGCATGCTTGCGTGCATGAGTGTGTGTGTGTGTGTGTGTGTGTGTGTGTGTGTGTGTGTGTGTGCATCTGTGTGTGCCTGTGTGCCTGTGTGTGTGTGCATGGATGCATAGCTATGCATGGGTGCATGTGTTTGCACGTTCGTGCATGCGTGTGTGCATGAGTGTAGGGATGTGTGTGTGTGTGTGTGTGCGCGCGCGCGCGCGCGCGTGCATGCTGTTCTATGTCCTGATGGTTTCTTGAATCACCTGGTTGGTGTCTTACGATCTAGACTCAAGTGTAATTATCACCCCTGAAGAAGGGTGCTCCCTAAAGGTGCTCCCTAGCCACACAATCCATTGTACACACCTATTTACTGTCATGTGTGCTGATTTTAATTCTCTGTGTAGCTCTTTTATATGTTTGTCTGTATCTTTCTTTCCCCAGCAGGGAGACAACCAAGACAGAGCCCACATTGCCAAGACAGAGAACGAGGAAGTAGATTAAATATCCCCTGGGTTCCTGCTAAACCTTCCACATGGTAGAGCCCAGCCCAGTTTGTTGTCTGTGGCTGTGATACACATCACGACCAAAAACAACTTGAAAGAAAGGGCTTATTTCATCTTACAGGTTATAGGCTGTCTTCAAGGTAATCAAGCCAGGTACTCAAGCAGAAACTTGCAGCAGAAATCTAAGGAGAAACCATGGAAGGATGCTGCTTACAGGCTTGCTCCCTCTGGCTCAAACTCAGCCAACTTTCCTATGGAATTCACGACCACCTGTCTAGACACAGCACCTCCCACATCAATCACTAACCAAGGAGATGTCCCCAAAAGCTTGCCTATAGGCCAGTCATAGGGAGATGTTTTCTCAGTTGAGTTCCATGTTACTAGATAACTCTAGCCTTGCCAAGCTGACAAAGCAAACCAACCATGTCACATGTTGGACACACGTCAGTGCTGATTTTTGAACTTGTATTTTTCAATTCAAAGCTCTACCAGCCCAGCCTAGTATTCACCTTGGGGTTCTGGAATATGGGCTGGGGAGCTCTTCCACATGAATCTCCAAATGTGCGTTAACCACGGATGTCCATTTTCATACTTGGGTTATCTGAAGAACAGACACAGAGTACAGTGTTTCATTTTCCCAGGGGTGATGAAGAGGGAGAGGCTGAGGACACGTCCTAACAGTAGAGGTAAGCACTCTATCAACCAAGCTTCATGAGAAGCCCTGGCTGGACATCCAGCATCACATAAAGTGGGCATGGTGGCACACACCAATAATCTCAGCACTTAGGAGGCAGAGTCAGGAGGCTCAAGAGTTCAAGGTCATCTCAGCTACATAGTGAGTTGGAGGCTAACCTGGGCTACTCTCTTAAAAAACAAGAAAAGATAAAAACACAGACGGGGGAAATGATGTTGTTACTGTAAAGTGATTTATTCTTACCTTTACCTATAAATTAATTAATTCTCCTGACAAAAAGGGTCTAAAATTTATGTCCCTGCTTTACTAGTTGGCCTCTGGCCTCCACATGCATGTACACACAAACTAAATTTAGTAATTAATTACTTTGAAATAATTCCCGGGAGAGCCACCATAATATTTAAGAATGGTGTCCTGCCACATGTAGAGAAAGAGGGAGAGAGACTTTGGAGCACTCAGCTCTAAGTGGGATGCCTTCATCAAACTCCTTTCCCCCAGGCTAAAACCAGTCTCGACCCAATTTATAATCTCCACACTGAATTTTGAAGCTTCTTCCTTCTTCCGCTATTAGTCCAGCAGATATAGATGACAACACGGGCCAGGGTATGGGCTCTAGTGAGAAGACCTGAAGGTGCTTCAGGATTTGTCTCCAAACCCAGAATGAGGAGAGCGGACTTTTCTGGTTCTTGGAGCAGATGTCGCTCTCTGTGTGTGATTCCATGTGGAAGAGGAAACAGAAAGATTGTAAGAGCCAGAGGTGGGGGAGGACTCCGAGGAAACAGCGTCTCCCAGACACACCAGGACTGATGCACACGTGAAGTCACAGCGACTGTGAGAGCACACAGGAGACCTGCAGTGCTTTAAACCAGAGGCAATCCCAGCACTGAGAAGAGGAAGTGGGCAAAGGCCCCGCCCCTAATAGAGAAACTCTTTGTAACTGATGTCTGCTGGGAAGGGAGAGCAGTTTCCTCCAATGAAGGGTCTCTGGGCGCCTCCGACATGCGTCAGGGCAGGCTCAGTGTCTAGGAGTAGTTGGCTAACACAAAACAGACGCCATATTTTTTTGTGTGGTCTTTTTGTTTCATTTTGGTTTAGTTTAGTTCTATTTTGTTTTAAGTGAGAGAATATGAAGTTGGATGGGTAGGGGAGGTAGGACAGGCAGATCTGGGAGGAGCTGAGGAGGGGAAGGGAAATAATCAAAACATTTCGTATGAAAAAAAATTAACTACCTGAGATTTAAACATTAAGAGAGGAGGAGGAGGAGGAGGAGGAGGAGGAGGAGGACGAGGAGGAGGAGGAGGAGGAGGAGGAGGAGGAGGAGGAGGAGGAGGAGGAGGAGGACGAGGAGGACGAGGAGGAGGAGGAGGACGAGGAGGACGAGGAGGACGAGGAGGAGGACAATGATGACGTCACATAATTTGTGAGCTCTCCCCCGGCCCCAGCCCAGTAGATTTAGAATTATTTCTCCATCCGTAGAAAGACAGGAATAGCTGCATTTAGCATGGAATTTAGGAGACTTCTAAAAATTAATAAGCTGAAATGTTGTGCCTTCCTACCCCTGTCTACCTCTACAGCATCCACCTGCAGGGTGACAACGAAGAAGACAGCAGAATCATGCACAATACCCAAGAACGAACTTCACCTTGTGTGGATAACATGGAATACAAAAGGCTTCAAACCTTGAGCAGATGGAGCTGTTTTCCTGATGCTAGCTATTGTGCCTTGAAGTTCACGGTCTAGCTTAGGTCTCAGATGTTGATGGGCTGGAAAGTCTGCAACATTTTAAATTGCTCAGGGTGTGGGAAGGAGGGAAGAACATTAGGAAGAGGACTGACTTCACGACGTGACATTGCCCAAAGCAGATACCTCTGCATAGACAACTCGGCTAAAGACCTTGACTTCTAATTTTGAAAAATGAAAAAATACAGCAAATGCTGGATGAACATAGGAATGTGATTTGGAAGGAGGGACAGATGGTCAAGGTTCTCCGGCATTGTTCATATTATGTTAAACCACCATTATTATGCATATTCAGGACAAATCCCTGTTATTATATCTCCTGAAAGTTTATGTCTAGATAATGTTCTCTTTTCAATAGAGTTTTCTATGGAAAGGGCAAGCCACACCACTTAAGTCTCAGAGAAACACAAGCAACCAATTGGCCTCCTTCTACACAACACGGTCTCTGCCTCAATTCAAGCAGCATGTTACTATCTTACTAATGCATGTGCACTGTTTCTCTCTCTCGGAATTGAACGGTAGGGAGAATATAATGGTGTTTCACAGGTTTGCTTCAGATTTAAATGATTTTGAAACACCATTTAGCTTTTACATAGCTATTAACCTCAAAAAGGGGTCAGATAGAGACTAATATGGAATTTCAGCTCTCCTTCCCGGAGAATCCTCTTCCCTTCCAGGCAAGGTGGCCTCCTCTACATTGTCTGTATAACATTTTGTACTGTTCCATCATCAGCAACAACGTCTCTTTTACAATCTTTTTGTCTCCTCTTCCACTAACGGCACATGGGGAGCAACTTCTGCTCCTAGAACCAGAAAAGTCTGCCCTCCTCATTCTGGGTTTGAAGACAAATCCTGAAGCATCTTCAACCTTCTCACTAGAGCCCACACCCTGGCCCATGTTGTCATCTGTATCTGCTGGACTAATCGGGGGAAGAAGGAAGAAGCTTCAAAAATCAGTGTGGAGATTATAAATTGGGTCCTAACTGAACCTTGGTGCGGTTTTAGCCTGGGGGTAAAGGGGTTTGATGAAGGCATCCCACTTAGAGCTGAGTGCTCCAAAGTCTCTTTGTCTACACATCGCCGAACACCATTCTTAAATATTATTGTGGCTCTCCCGTGAATTCTTTCAAAGTAATTGATCACTAAATTTAGTTTGTGTGTGCATGCATGTGGAGACCAGAGAACAACCAGCCGAAGTTGGTTCTCTCTCTCCAACACACAGGATTAAACGCAAGGTTGTGAGTCTTGTGGCAGTGTCTGCCTGCTGTGCCTTCTCAGACCCACAGTGGTTTTCTTTATGTGAGTTGTCATTATTAAAGCTGTCCTCCGATGACAGCTATTGCTGTCTCCACAAACCAGGGCAGCTGTGCAAGAGATCTTTAAGACTGGGACTGGTGACATCCCTCATAGAAAGGCGCACACCTGAGATCCTGGTGCTGTCTCTGCCCTCCCCTCCCAGCTGCACATAATTCTGCCCCAATGTGGGCTCAGAAGTACCAGACTGAATGGCTAACTGATGAAGAGCTCCACCAACATGGAAGTCATCATGGAAGATGAGCTTCTCAGTTACGTAACTGTTCTGGAGTCACCCATGCCCTTATGAGCAAACTCATCCATTCACCAAGCAAGACTTAGAAGAATTATTACTTTTGTCTGTCATTCATGTCCTGTCTGGATAATGAGATATTTGCTCATGTCTCCTTAGGAAAAGTTAAGAAAACTGTATCTATCAACACTTACTTGATTGGAAATTAATTTTTTTTAAAGGTAGAATTTTTTTTATATTTTATTTTATTGAAAATTGCAGCAATAAGCACACTAAGTATAAACATAAATCGGGGTTTTAAATGAAAAGTTTTGTTTTGAGATAATTGTAGATTTAAAGTGTCATGTAAACATGCTAACAATAGTTTCGTTTTCTTTCAATGATATAATCTTTCAAAACTATACTATAATATTACACTCAGGATTCTAACATGGATATAGGTAAATAAATATAGATCAGTTTGCTGACTGACAATTCTGTTGCTGCCCCTTTCCTTCTGCCTCTATCATAGCCCCTAGCAGCCACAAATCTGTTCTCCATTTCTATAATTTTTTTCAGGAACTTCATAAATGGACACATACAGTGTATGATATGTTGTGATTGGCTTTTTTCATCTAAGTTACAGGATGTGAGGATCTGCTTCCTTCTCACTGCTGAGCCATGTCTCCATGGGACAACTAGGTCTCCTTATATCTACAGCTCACCTACGGGTGCCTGGGTTTAGCTTTGCTATTACAAGTACCGATGTTGTAAGCTGAGGTAGTTTGAGTATGCTTGGTCCATAGGGCATGGGACTATTAGGACATTGTTGGAGGAAGTGTGTCACAGTGGTGGGAGGGAGAGCTTTGGGGGTCTCCTCCTATGCTCAGGCTCCACCCATTGCAGAAGAGAGCTTCCTCCAACTGCCTGAGGATCCCAATCTCTCCTGGTTGCCTTCTAATCAAGATGTAGAACTCTCAGTTCCTTCTCCAGCACCATGTCTGCCTGCATGCTGCCATGATTCCTGCTGTAATGATAGAGGACCAAACCTCTGAATCTGCAAGCAGGCCCCAATTAAATGTTGGCCTTGGTCATGGTGTCTCTTCACAGCAATGGACTAACTAACGGGTTCTTATATAAACGCAAGTTTGTTTTCTCTGCAATAGATACCAGGAATGTAAATTGCTTGGTTATGTGATAGTTGAAATAATTTTGTAAGAAGCAGCTAGGCCACCTCTCAGGATAGTTATACTAGTTTACCGTCCCACCAGCAACTTATGAGACTCCACGTTCTTGGCATTCTTATCAGCATTCAGCATTATCATTATTTGGAAGAGACCTTTTTCTGTTTGTTTTGTTGTTGTTGTTTTTGCTGTTGTTTTTGTTTTAACTTAGGTATATAGGCCTCACCATCCTGACTGTCTGTAGGTGTACTCTTTAGTGGTATTAGTCACCTTCACATTGTTAGGCAACTATTACATTATGCATTTATCTCCAGAGCTCTTTCATCAGAGCTCTTTCATTTTACAAAGCTAGATCTTGGGATCAGGGTGTAGCTCAGTTGTTAGAGATGCTTGCCTAGATTAACTGAGGCTGTGGATTCAATCTCAAGCACCACATAAGCTGAGCATGGTGGTGTGCATACCTTTGATCCTAGCATGGGAAATGGAGGCAGGAGGATCAGAAGTTCAAAGGTTGGGGCTGGAGTGATAGCTCAGTGGGTCAGAGTACTTGTTCCTCGTATAGTGTGTGTGTTCAGTTTTGTCCTCACACCAGGCAGCCTCACAAAGTCCTGTAACTCCAGTTCCAGGGTATTTGATGCCCTCTTCTGGCCTCCAGAAACACTACACACATGTTGAACATGCACACAAGCATGCACACACATAGTGCACATGCACACAAGCAGGCACATACACAGTACACATGCACAGAAGCAGGCACGAACACACATAGTGCATATGCACACAAGCAGGCACACACACATACTGTACATGCACACAAAGCAGGCACACACACATAGTGTACACACACACAAAGCAGACACACACACATAGTGTACATGCACACAAAGCAGGCACACACACGTAATGTACATGCACACAAAGCAGGCACACACATAGTGTACATGCAGGCACATACACATAGTATAGGTGCACACAAGCAGGTACACATATAGTACACATACACACAAGAAGACAGACACACACATAGTGCACATGCATACAAGCAGGCACACATAAATGGTGTACACACACACAAATCAGGCACACACACATAGTGTACACTCACACAAAGCAGGCATACACATGGTGTACATGCAGGCACACACACATAGTGCACATGCACATAAACAGGCACATACGTGGTGCACATGCACAGAAGCAGGCATACACACAGTGCTCATGCACACAAGCAGGCACAGAGTGCTCATGCACACAAGCCCACACACACATAGTGTATACTCACACAAAGCAGGCACACACATAGTATACATGCAACCAAGCTGGCACACATACATAGTATACACATACACAAAGCAGGCACACACACGTAGTGTATGTGCACACAAGCAGGCACACACAGTACACATGCACACAAAACAGGCGCACACACATAATTAAAAATAAAATATTAAAATGAACTATACAGGTTACCCTTGACTGTATAGTGAGTTTGATGTAGGTCTGGGCTTCATGAAACTCTCAGAACTAGCAAGACTGTGTCTCTGTATCCATTAACCAACTGCTGATACACTCTTTCCTCCAGTCTGTAGTAACCACATGTAACTTTGTATCTGTGAATGGGACCATGTAGATGTCACACAAAAGTGGAACCAACTGTGTCTCTTATTCCCTGGCTTTACTTAGCATAGCTACTCAAGGTTTGTCTGTGGTATAGCATCCTGTTAGAACTAACTTTCTTTCTTTCTTTCTTTCTTTCTTTCTTTCTTTCTTTCTTTCTTTCTTTCTTCCTTCCTTCCTTCCTTCCTTCCTTCCTTTCTTTCTTTCTTTTCCTTCCTTCCTTCATTTCTTTTTTCCTTTCGTAAGGAATGACATTCCAGAGTACTTGTGTACTGTCTTTATCTGTCAATGGACAGGTGGATTACCCTTTTTCTCTCATGGACAATAGTGCATGAGTTTAGAAATATCTCTGTGAAACCCAACTTTCCTCTCTCTTGGCTGTGTATCAAAAGTGGAATCGCTGGATCACTGCAATACCATGGGGACTCATGGTGTGATGGTTAAGTCTACATTGTCATTGCATCTAAGGGACACAGGGGAGTAAATAGTTGCCCTCTGAGTGTGTCGTGAAGACATTTCCAGGGAAGATTAACTGAGTGGGAAAGACTCACCCTGTGTGTGGGCAGCACTGACCCAAAGCCTGGAAGACATGGACAGAAGGAAAGGGAGAAACGAAAAAGCCATCCAAGCACTGCACACCCTTCTCTCTGCTCCCAGCTCACCACATCTCAGTTCTGCTTCCTCCAGCTCTCCCCACCATGGTGGACGGTGGACTAGTACTTAGGACCCCATGAGTCCAAAGCAAACTCTTCCTTTGTTCTGTCTAGAATTTTGTCACATCAGTGCAAAGACTAACGAATACAAATGGGTTTCCTCATTGCTGAGAAAGAAGTAGCTGGGGTTTTAAAACTAGTTAAATGGCAGTTAAACATGTAGATAGCCAGAGGATTACTGCTGTCTAAAGGTCACTAAGCTTCAGTACATAAACATAGCTGTCTTCCCATTTAGCTCTTTTAAATCTCCTTTTAGAAGTGTTTTGTGTACAGGCTAAACTATGTGCTGGTGACATGTTGTAAGTGTTTCCCCTTAGATGGTTCATTGGTTTGTTTGTAGCAGGACAATTGTTTTTTTTATATGCTGGGTTTATGTCATATAATGCTGGTAAATTCATTTGTCACCTCCAGGAGTTTTCTTTGTAGATTAGTTAGGGTTTTCTATCTACAAAATCGTGTCACTTGAGGAAAAGACCCTTTTACTTCTTCCTCTCCAATTTAAGTAATTGTATTGTTTGTTTCTTTTTCTTGTCTGATTGATTTGTCTAGGGCTTCTAGTGCAATGTTAAATAGAAGTTGTGAAAGCTATCAGTTTTCTCTTACGTTGACTGTGGAGGAAAACTTCAAGTTTTGTGCCACTAAATATGATAGATGATGATCTCTCTCTCTCTCTCTCTCTCTCTCTCTCTCTCTCTCTCTCTCTCCTCCCTCCCTCCCCCTCTCTCTCTGTAAGATTTTAAAAAACATTTTATTATAAGAAATTTTATACACTGTATTTTGATCGTACAAGGCTAGGTGCCTGTTTAAAAGCACAACAGAGTATCACTAACAGTGTCAGGGATTGGTTCTTGCCCGTAGATGAGTCTCAAGTTGGGCCAGTAATTGGTTGGCCATTCCCCCAGTCTCTGTGACACCTTTGTCCCTGCATATCTTGTAGGAAGGACACAGTTTGGGTCAAAGGTTTGGTGGGTGGGTTGATATCTTTATCCCTCCACTGGGAGTCCTGCCTGGTTACTTCAGGCCACTTCAGGCTTCATATCCCCTGCTGGTAGGAGTTTCAGCTAGAGTCACCCTCATAGACTTCCTGTAATTTCCCCATTCTGGGTCTCTGGCACATGCTGGAGATACCCCCTAACCCCCACACCGATTTCCATTCACTCTGCAGACCATCTCTCCATACGCCTGATTTCCCCTCTCCTCTCCCCATTCCCTCTCCCACCCAATTCCCTCCCTCCATGACTGTTTTATTGCCTCTTCTGAGTGAGATTCAAGCATCTTTCCTTGGGCCCTCCTTGTTATTTCTCTTCTTTGGGTCTGTGGACTGTAGCATCGGTATTCTGTACTTTATGGCTAAAATTCTGGAAATTGATCTTCTTAAAACTCTCAATAGTTGTATTTCCTACGGTGTGTCTTTTAGTACCCTCAAAGATATTGAGTCTTGGATGGGATATCAGTGGTGTACTGATTATTTAGTAATTAAACATCAATCTAAATATATTGACTTATGTGATGAGTATTAAATTCTATTTGTTATTTTAATTTAAAAAAAAAAGCAAAATGAAACAAAAACTCCACAAAAATAGCATTAAGGGGTGTGTGTGTGTGTGTGTGTGTGTGTGTGTGTGTGTGTGTGTGTGTGTGTGTTGGCTGCTCTGAGACGTGATTGTGAGTGAGACTATCCTGTCAAGAACTGATTTTTCCCTTTGCTAGTGGTATCAATGGCACATAGCTTCTTGGCTAGAGGTGGGAGCTCATATCTACTTACCCTTCTCAGCACTGGGACCCCATCTGGCTTGGACCTGTGCAGTCCTTGTGCATGCTGCCACAGTCTCTGAGGTCATATGTGAGCCAGTCCTGTTGTGTCTGGGAGATGCTGCTTTCTGGGAGTTATTCATTGCCTCTGTCAATGCGTAACTGGTAAATATTTTTGCAGTTCTGTAGCCTACCATTTTGTTGAAATGATAGCATCCTTTGTTGTACAGAAGACTTCTAGTTTCATGAGGTCTCATTTATTAATTATTGATCTCAGTGGCTGTGCTATCAGTGTTCTGCTATTCAGAAAGACTTTTCAAGTGCCAACGAGTTCAAAAATGATTTCCCCACTTTCTCGCCTATCAGATTCATGCTTCAAACCTTATGTTTAGCTCCTTGATCTGTTTGGAGTTGAATTTTTGCAGGGTAATGAATATGGATTTATTTGCATTTTTCTACAAGCAGACACCTGCCACCAGCACCATTTGTTAAATATATTGTCTTTTTTCTAGTGGGTAATTTTGGTTTCTTTGAAAAAAAAAATCAGGTGTGAAGGCTTTTGTCTTGATCCTTAATTCTATTCCATTGATTATCAACATGTCTATTTTCATGCCAATATCATGCTGCTTTGATTGCTATTGCTCTGTAATACAACTTAAAATCTGGATGGCGAGACTTTCAGCAGTTCTTGTATTCTTCAGGATTGATCTAGACATCTTGTTTGTTGTTGTTGTTGTTGTTGTTTGTATGTGTGTGTTTCCATGTGAAGTTGAGAACTGTTTTTTTCAATTTCTGTGAAGAATTGTGTTGGAATTTTTATGGGGATTGCACTTAATCTATAGATTGCTTTTGGTAGGTGTCCTAGGGTTTCTATCAATGTGAAGAGATAACAAGACTACAACAACTTAAAAAAAAATGTAATTGGAGGTGGCTTACAATTTCAGAGGTTCAGTCCATTAGAGTCATGGCTGGAAACATGCCAGCATGCAGGCAGACAGACGTGGTGCTGGAGAAGGAGCTGAGAGACCTACATCATAATCCTCAGGTAGCAGAAAGAGGCTATCCCACTGGGCACAACTTGAGCATATACAAGACCTCAAAATCCACTTCCACAGTGACACCCTACCTCCAACAAGGCCACATCTCCCCATAGTGCCACTCCCTATGGGCCAAGCATTCCAACACATGAGTCTATGGGGGCAGTACCTATTCAAATCACCACAGTAGGATGGCCAGTTTCACAATATTAGTCCTACTGATCAATGGACATCTTCCATCTTCCAATGTCTTCCTCAGTGTCTTAAAGTTTTTATAATGCAAGTCTTTCACTTGCTTGGTTAGAGCTATCCTTGATTTTTTTTTTTGATTTTTTTTTTTGAGGCTATTGTGAAAGGTACTGTTTTCCTGATATCATTCTCAGCCTCTTTTGTCATTTGTACATAGATGGATATTGTATCTGTGTGTTTTCCTGATATCATTCTCAGCCTCTTTTGTTATTTGTATCTAGATGAATACTGTATCTCTGTGTTAATTTTGTATCCTGACACTTTACTGAAAATGTTTATCAACTGCTACAGTCTTTAAGGTCTTTCCTGTATAAAATCTTATCATCTGCAAATAAAGATATTTGACTTAACCCTTTCCCACTCGTAGCCCCTTGGTCTCCTTCTGTTATCCTTCTGCTCTAAGACTTCAAGTACTGTATTGATAGGAATGGAGAGCGTGAACATCCTTGTCTTATTTGATCTTGATTTACCATTGATATATCATGTATATCAAGAAATTTATCCATTTCTTTTCAGTTTTCCAGTTGTGTGGAATACATATTTTTAAAGTATGTCCTTATGACTCTCTGGGTTTCCTCAGTGTCTGTTGTCCTCTTTCATCTCTAATTTTATTAATTTGGATCTTCTTTCTCTGTCTTTTAGCTAATTTGACTAAGACTTTGTTACTGATCAAAGAATCAAATTTTTGTTTCATTAATTTATTTTTAATTTTAATTTATAAATATATTTATATATTCATGTATGTATATATGTATGTATTGTCTCTATTTCATTGATTTCAGCCCTGAGTGCACTTACTTCTTGCCATCTACTTTTTGGGGTATTATTTCTTCTTGTTGTGCTAGAGTTTTCAGATATGCTCTCAAGTTACTAATATGAGATCTCACCTGTTTTTTGTTTTTTGTTTTTTGTTTTTTGTTTTTTGTTTTTTAAATGTAGACTGTTAGGGCTATGAATTTGCCTCTAAGCTTTTTTGTTTTGTTTTTTGTTTTTTGTTTTTTTGCTGGAAGTAATTGTCATCTCAAAGGCTCACTGCTGAATAAACTCACCCTTTCTAGTTTTTTTTCTGAACTCTGGCTGGCTGGTTTAACTCAGTTGTTCTGGTTCAAACTCCTCTCCAAGATGACTGATTCGATCTGGCTTCTCTCAGCTTCTCACTGAATTGCCCTGCTTAGCCTCAAATTAAATCTGGCAATTTGTTCTAATCTTTTGGCTCCTTCTTATTCCTTGACTTCAACTGCCTCTGCTGACCTGCACTGAACTGCATGGCCTCATGAACAAACTCAACTCCACTGCACTGCACTCTCAGCACTGACTCCCAACTGACCGACTTTCTCTCCCTGTGCTGCTCCCTGTGCTTAAATAGCCTCTTTCCTGTGCTGTTCTCATGAGAGTTGGACATATTTTATCTGACTCATTCTGTCAAATCTTTCTCTGATCTATCCATTTGTCTGCCTCTCAGTTAGATGTAAGTTTCAAACATGGTTGCTTCCTTCTACAAACTATTTTTATCTTAAAGGTGTATACTAGGGGAATGCCTGTATTTCAGCCAGCGGGATTAAAAGTGTGTGGCACGCCTGTATTCTAGCCATATCACACAGTCTTTGAATGTGCTCCCTTGCCAGAGCAGCCATGCTGCTGGATTCAAATACCTCTACCTCCTATGATTGCTTTTATTGTGTCCCATAGGTTTGGGTATGCTGTATTTTCATTTTCATTCAATTCTCAAAAGTTTTAAATTTCTTATTGATTTCTATCTTGACCCATTTTTTATTCAGTAATGAGTTATTCAGTCCCCACGAGTTTGTATATTTTCTGTCACTGATATCTGATTTTAATCCATGGTAGTCAGGATGCAGGATGTTTCTGCAATTTACTTATATCTGTTGAGATTTGCTTCATGTCCAAGTATGTAGTCAGTTTTGTAGATAATCTCATGAGAAGAAAATGTATTCTTTTGCATTTGGATAAAATGGTCTATAGATGTCGGCTATGTCCATTTGATTTATGATGATATTTGATCCCAGCATTTCTCAGCTTAGGCTCTGTCTGGATGACCTATCTATTAGCAAGAAATGGGTATATCTGTAGTAGTGTTTCTTTTATGTACTTGGTTGCCCTTGTGTTTGGTATATAAATGTTTAGAATTGCAGTGTTCTCTTGGTGTATTTTTTTTTTTAAATGAGTATGCAATGTCCTTCACTATCTCTTCTGATTAGTTTGGCTTGAAGTCTATTTTGTCAGATATTAAAATGGTTATATTTTAGTAGTATGGGCTAGCATCTGTGTTCTCTCTACGTTTATAGAACATTTACTGTCCAGGCCTTTCTGGCTTTTAGAATCTTCATTGAGAAGTTTGGTGTCAATATAATGGGCCTGCTTTTACATGTTACTTGGTCTTTTTACCTTTCAACTTTTAATATCTTTTCTTTGTTCTGCATGCTTAGTGGTTTGGTTATTTTGTGTTGTGGGGAATTTCTTTTCTGGTCCGGTCTACTTGGTGTTCTGTATGCTTCTTGTACCCTGATAGGCAACTCTCTTTTTTTAGGCTGGGAAATTTTTCTTCTGTTTTATTAAAAATATTTTCTATGCTCTGACCTAGCTCTCTTCTCTTTCCCCTATCCCTACTATTTATGGATTTGATCCTTTCCTAGAGTGATGGTTTGTATATGCTTGGCCCAGGGATTAAAGGTGTGGCCTTGTTGGAGTAGGTGTGTCACTGTGGGCATGGACTTAAGGCCCTCATCCTAGCTGCCTGGAAGTTAGTCTTCCACCAGCAGCCTTCAGGTGAAGATGTAGAACTCTCAGCTCCTCCTGCACCATATCTGCCTGGACACTGCCATGTTCCTGTTTTGACAATAATGGACTGAACCTCTGAACCTGTAAGCTAGCTCCAATTAAATGTTGTTCTTTATAAGACTTGTCTTAGTCATGGTGTCTGTTCACAGCAGTAAAACCCTAACTAAGACATATAGTGTCCCAGGTTTGTTTTGTGCCAGAATATTTTTGTATATTTAACATTCTCTGTGATTGAGGTATCCATTTCTTCTACCTTGTCTTTAATGCCAGAGCTTCTGTCTTCCATGTCTTGTATTCTATTGGTGAGGCTTGTCTCTGCGGTTTTTGTTTGGCTTCCTAATTTTTCATTTTCGGTTTTATTTCAGTTTGGGCTTTCTTTGGTGATTCTGTGTTTTTGCTAAATTCTATCTTTGTGTCTTGAATTGTTTTCATTGTTTTATTCATTGGTCTGTGTTTCCATTATCTTAATTAAGGGATTTATTCATATTCTCTTAAAGAGCCTCTGACATATTAATAATTATTTTGAAGCCACTGCTTTGCGCTTAGCTATATTGCATTTCTCAGGACCTACTGCATTAGGGTTATTGGGTTCTGGTGGAGGCAGACTGTCTTGGCTGGTCATGTCCATGTTTTTGTGCTGGTGTCTAGTCCTCTGGAATTATGATGTTGGGTGTTTCTAGGTGTTGGTATGTGGTATTGTCTTTGATGGGTGTTGGCATCTGGTGTTGTCTTTGATGGTGAGTGTTGGCATCTGATGTTGTCTTTGATGGTGGATGTTGGTATCTGGTGGTGTCTTTGATGGTGGGTATTGGCATCTGATGTTGTCTTTGATGGTGGATGTTGGTATCTGGTGTTTTCTTTGATGGTAGGTGTTGGCATCTGGTATTGTCTTTGATGGTGGATGTTGGCATCTGGTATTGTCTTTGATGGAGGCTGCTCCATTCCTTTCCTGCTGATGTCCTCTCTGGATCCTAATCAAGGGTGATGACTTTGGAGTAGAGAGTGCTTCTGTAGATTGGTGGGTGGCATAAAAGAGTAGAGCCAGGCTAGGAGAAAATCCTGAGAGAGGGCCTATGGGAGAGAAATCGGGGAACTGGTTCTACACCATGATGTAGCTGGCCCAGGGAATGCAAGTGTGGTGGGAGAATCTGGCAAGTAGGCTTCAGTAGGACAAAGAGCAAGTCTTAAACTAAGGGATGAAATGACTGGAGGACCCAGCATCTATACCAAGAGGTAGGGTCTCTAGTAAATGGAGCTGTGGAGGGAAGAGGGGCTCCTGCAAGAAGGTGGGCACAGGACTAAGGGCAAGTCTGGACAGAGTGTAATAGAGATTTGGAAGGATAGTGAAAACCGCCTACCTGATTCCCAGCATGGGGCGTCCATTGGGGGTCCCTGGTAGAAACTATTTCCGGGCATGGTACTAACATAAAAGAATGGGGCTGGGCTCTAAGGGAAGGCTGACAGGGTTGAAAGGAAAGAGATAAGCTGGGTCAGTAAAGTTCTTAAGGTCAAGAATTATGGCTGGAGATCGATGGTCAACACTTTTCGTATCAGCACTCTGGAAGCAGAAGTGGGTAGATCTCTGTAAGTTCGAGGCCAGCCTGGTCTATAGAGTGAGTTCCAGGACAGCCAGGGCTACACGAAGAAACCCTGTCTCAACCCCGCTGCTACCCTTCCCCCTCCCCCCCAAAAAAAAGAAAAGAAAAAGAAAAAAGCATTGTGCTTATTGGAAATGATTAAAACAAGACATTATCTCTTCTTGTGGTTCTGTCTGGCAGAAGATAAAACAATTTATCCAGTAATTTCAAAGGTGAGCATGGCCCATGTCTTTGTAGAAATATCCTGCCACTATCAGAAAGCTAGTGAAAATTCCATGAATTTTTATTGTCGTTGTCCTATACATCCTGCTATTTTCTATCCTCTTTCAATCTCTCTGCTGCTGGAAATATAGGGTGACCTTTAGTTAGTCTCCACTAAAATTGATACATAGAGTATATCAGTTGCTTAAGACTGCTTTCCTCCTGTTTGGTTTGGGCTATCATCAGATATTTTTAATAATACTATGACACCAAATATTTCTGTGACTTTCTATTTATCCCTGCTTTTTTTTTTAAATTGAAAATTTATACAATATAGTCTGATAATGGTTTACCCTTCATCTCTTCCAAGATTCTCCGTCTCCCTACCCATCTGACTCCATGCCTCAGCTCTCTCTTTTATAAAACAAAGAGGCAAATAAAAGAATCAAACAAACCAAAATGAGAAAAAAAATGGGAAAAATCTCAAAAGAAACACACACACAGACACTCATATACAAAACCAAAATCCATAAAAACACAAAATTGGAAACAAAAATATGTGAGCAGAAAACCAGTAAGATTCCCAAACAAAGCATTATGAGACAAAAAAATAAATAAATAAAAATAAAAAATCTACAAAACTCTGCTGAGTTTGTTTTGTGTTGGCTAGCTCCTGCTGAGCACCTATTGCTAGACATGTACTGCTGAGCAGAGGGCCTGCCCTTGAGTGTGGTTTATATATCAGTGTGACTCCATTGTAAAAACTGATTTTTTTCCTTTGCAAGCAGCTGTCAATTGGAGATAGCTTCTCAGCTAGGAACCGGAGATAATGCCCACTTCTCCTGCCTCAGTTCTGGAACTCTGTCTTGAACCTGTGTAGGCCCTGTGCATGTCACCCCAGACTCTGTGAGCTCATAGGTGAGTGTGTCTGGAAGACATCGTTTCCGTGATGTCATGCATCTCCTCTGGCTCTTTCTACCATCTCTCAGGCACAATCTATAGCTACCATAGAATAGTGTCACAGAGTTGGGTAGAATGATTATGGTGTTAGGGTGAGCTGTCAGCCTGACAGAATCTAGAAACACCTAGAAGATGAAGCTCAACCACACCTATGAGAAGTTATCTTGATTATGTTAATTGATGTGGGAAAACCTGCCCACTGTAAGTTGGACCATCCCTGGGGCAGCGATACTGGATTGCGTAAACGGAGAGGGAAACTGACCAGCAGTGAGCGAGCATGAGACTTACTCTGTTTCCTGAGTGTGGGTGTGATGTCACCAGCTGCTGCAAGCTCCTCCTGAATTGACTTTCTTACCATGCTAGACTGTACCTTGAACTAAGCTAAACACTCTCTCCCTTAAGCTGCTTCTGTTGGGGTATCTTATCACCACAACAGGAAAAGAAACTAAGATAATGACCAACTTTTGTACAGTACTCTTGTTGATTAAGTTAGTGTGTGTGTGTGTGTGTGTGTGTGTGTGTGTGTGTGTGTGTGTGTATGTGTGTGTACATGGAAATCAGGAGTCAGCTCAGGTATTGTTACTCAAGAGGCTACCCTTATTTTTTTTCTGTTACTGAGCTGGAAGCTGCCAGATTTGTCAGCTAGGTTGACAGGCCGGCAAGTCCCAGGGATTCACCTGTGACTCAGGTTCTCATGCTTGCAAGACTGACCAAGCCACCTGCCCAGTACCCATCCTCAAGTGATGCATAGACCTGATTGATCCCTGACTGATCGATGAGGTAACTGAGACCAACCTAAGCAACTTACTCAGTTGGGAAAATTCAGAACAGAAATGGATGTCTACACTCTCGTCTGCCTCAGTCACACTGCCTCTTTATAGCTGACCATTAAGTGTGTTTGAAAGGGGGCTAAAGTCCAATTGCATAATAGACCTGCTTGTCTGAAACATGCTGATTAGCCCTGATGGTCGGATATTACCTGGCATGCATGTGTTAGGTTTACAGTAAAGAATGTCTACTTTTTATTAACTGTCCTTTTAGAGATATTAGTGACTGTCACACCTGAATTATAACAAAGAAGCACCAGAGAAATTCAATGTGGGCGGCAAAATTCTTTGAAGAATAACTAGTTATAATTGGGGAGTCTGAACACATTTCAGAGTTGCACGTTAATATGCGGGGTGGTTAATTGCACCGTAATGACAGTGTTTTAGAATGCCACGCGAAGTGTTTAATCCTTTTCAGGTTTGCCCTCCAATCAGTGGTCTGCCTTCATTTTCCCTGTTGATGAAGTCGGCCAGCGAGAAGGGGTCAGTAGCAAGATTGCACCTTTGCATCCAATCAGCCAGGAAACTTGTATAATAGATCCTTCCTATCTGGAATTTATATTCAATCAGAGTTATGCTCCCTTTATGAATGAGGGTTGATTAGTTAGTTGCTGAGACAGAAAAACAATATGAGCTTCTATTTACCAAGGTAAGTTATGCCATTGTTTGGTCTGATTGAATTGATGGTGATGTTTACATCTCCAAAGTGCGGGCCCACTTAATCTTACTCATAATGTTAATTATACACACCAAGAATTACTGCTGTGGTCTTATTTATGTGCTTACTATTTGGGTTTGTTTATAGATGTGTTGATTTTATAGCTCTGCCCCTCCCACTGGACGACTCGCCCTCTACAGTGTGAACAGCGTCTATACTCATAGAAACCCAATTGTGTGCATTCATTTTCTCTTTGCTGTGACCAACCTCTGAGAAGAAGCAACTAAAGCATAAAGCAAGAAGGATTTGTTGTGGCTTGTGACTTTACGGCCTAGCGTCCATCACGGTGGGGAGAGCATGCGGATGGGAATGTGAGGCAGCCGCTCCCATTGCATCTGCCATCAAGAAGCAAAGAGGAGGATGCTGGTGCTTGTCTGCCTACCTCCCACTTAAAGTCTGAGTGCACAGAGTAGTGTCAGGAGCATTCAGGATGAGTCTTCCCTTCTTAGTTAAACCTCTCTGGGAGGTATGTATCTGAAGCTAAGGTTTCCTCCTGTGTCCTTGTCTTGGTCTTTTCTGATGTCTATGGGTTTCTTGAAAGGCTTCTTAACTCAACAAGGGACATGGAATATTCTTAACCCCTTACTTACTACACTGGAGTTCTGCGGAGTAGAAGTGCTCATAATTGGTGGGGAGGAGGAGATTTTCATAGTCCTACAATTAGGCATCCTTCTGTTAGCACCCCTGTGCCCCTAGCCTATGACCTCATACAGTGAGAAGGGACTAGTGTTTCTCTTTCTCAAATCAGATGCTACAGGAGGCTGCTGAGTCCCTTCTTCACGGACAGAGTTGGGCATGTCCGCTCCCTGTTCATTTGGGCTCTGATCATACCTTAGTGGGATGAACTCTGCTCAAATGCTTTCTTTTGAAAGAAGGGCTGGTGGGTGAAAAGAATGTGCTGGGGATATTTCAAAATGGCTACCATCTGCTTCCCATGATGCAGCTGTGAGGGGCTTTTAATGCTCACTGTGAGAATGTTCAGGGCTCTCAATGGCAAAAGTTAAAGACATGTGCGGCCCCCACCCCCACCTCTCATGTCTGGGCCTACCAGAAGTTTTGTTTTGGCCAATTATCTTTTCTTTAATGTAAACCACTGAATTTTGTGGAACATGGATTCTAGGAAAATAATATTGTAAAACATACACATCTCCATATGTACCTTGTTTTTAAAATTAGTTAAATTTTTTTTTTTTTATAAAAAGGTTAAATCCTGAGTAATTAAGCCAATAGTTTTTGATCTTTAGTCTGCATGCCAGTCATTTAGGGAACTGAAAAAAATACTGGACCCAAACCTAGGAAATTCTGCTGTTTAAAATTTATTACAAGTAGCCAACGAGCACCGGAGAGGGGTGCCCTCCCAGGAGCCTGGAAAGGCCGTGAGTGGGGTTAAGAGGAACAACACCTCTCACCCAGACCCACCCGGATCTGCCAGGATCCAGGGCCTGAGAACCCGGAGACAGAAAAACTGTGAACTTTCTAATTTACACTGGTGCCTGGGGACCTCTGCCTGGGCCAGTAGGAGACCTTAGCCAACAAGCACCTTAGAAAGGTAACCTCCCAGGAGTTTGGAAGGGCCGTGAGTGGGGTTGAGGGGAGCAGCACCTCTCACCCAGACCCGCCCGGATCTGCCGGGATCCAGGGCCTGAGAACCCAGGGACAGAAAAACTGTGAACTTTCCGGTTTACACCTGTGCCTGGGGACCTCAGTCTGGGCCACAAGGCTCCACGTGAACAGGGAATCCCAGAAGTGCTGACACACCTTTGAGCACAGGCAAAACCACCACTTCTGGATCAAGAGAGACCTTTACAGAACCTTTGGGGCATAGGAACTAAGGGACAGGTGGGGACAAGATCCTTCTGATTCCATTCTGCACCCCAGAGCGGACCCTGAGGGACAGCTCTCCAAACCCAAACACCTCTCAGAGAGAGCGGGTCTTCAAGGAGTACTGACACAGAGACCTGCAGGAGGGGCAAGCCACAACTGGACAGAGTAAGATCAGCTAACATCAGAGTCAACAAGATGGCAAAAGGCAAGGGTAAGAACATAAAGAACAGAAACCAAGAGTACTCCACACCCTCAGAACCCAGCTCTCCCACCACAGCAAGTCCTGG
>CM052703.1:1983548-2031048 GCA_028551405.1 Uromys caudimaculatus
TGGAATTCCCTCCTAGAGGTGGGTTGGGGAGGGGACGGGGGGTATCCAAAGAGGAGACTCAGAAAAGGGGAAACATTGGAAATGTACATAAAGTATCAAAAATAAAAAAGGAGGAAAAAAATAAAATAAAATTTATTACGTTTTTTATTTATTATTCTTACATATATTACATCCCTACCGAAGTTCCCTCCCTCTGCCCCCCCTTTGCCCCAGATTACCCTCCCAATCAGAAAAGAGCAGGCCTTTCAGAGACATCAATCAAACATGGTATAACAAGCTACAGTGAGACCACCGCCAGCAACTCTTAGGCTCAAGCTCATCTTCTATTAATTCATCAGCTACAGCTTGAGTTCTCCTAATCTTACTCTTTTCTCTGCCATTTTCTGTTCCTTGCTTCTGTACCAATAAGCAGCAATTCTCTGTGCCTACCTGCTGCTCGCCAGTTTGGAGGATAGAGTTTTCTTTAGTGTCTCGGATTTTTGGTGTGACTACATTTTTTTTTTTTTTCAGTTTGTTCATAGAGATAGATGGATAACTTCCGAGCTTCTTCCATGCTAAATCCCAACATCTCTTTCATTTTGAAGGGATAGTTGTGTTGGGTACAAAATTCTTAGCTTTGGTTTGTTTTAGAGACAGGGTCTCTAGCTTGGGCTGTTCTTGAACTTGCAAGATGGCAACATGATGATTCTGGATTTCTGGTCCTCCTACCTGTTGTGTGTAGCTTTTGCTGACCCCCCTAAGCTCTGGGAATGGGCTGCACTACCAGCCCCAACCCAGCTTCCCTTGAATCCACGGATAAAAGACACACACACAGGTTGTTCATTTTCAACTTGCCTTCTGACACAATTGCTGGGCGATACTATCTCCTACCTAGAAAAGCGTGCCCTTATCAATATTCTTATCTCCACACCTCTCCACTTGCCCTAAATTTTAGTTGCTCAATTATATCTAGTCCCTGCTAAACACTCCTGACTACCCACCTGTAGGAGCAGTCATAGGCCACCACTCCTCCTAAGATCTCACATGGCTGCTTGGCTTTTCTCTCTGGGAAGCATGTCAAACTCCACCTCTGCTCTCCTCGCACCTCCTGCTTGCCTCCTGGGACCCGGAAGTCCCGCCTATCCCTTCTACCCAGCAATTGGCCCATGGCTTCTTTACAGACAGATCAAGAACCAACTGGGGAACAGAACCTTAACATCGGCACTCCTACACCTGCCTCCACCTCCCAGTACTGGGATTATAGGTTTGCAACACCATAACTATTTTATTATGCAATGGTGGTGGTCTAACCCAGACCCTCATTTATGCTAGGCAAGCATTCTAGCACCTGAGCAACATCCCCAGCCCTGGATGACAGTACTTAATTCAGCACTTTAAATATACCTGGCCTTTAGGGTTCATATCGAGAAATCAACTGTTAGTCTTAATAACAATCTTTTCCCAGAACATATTGCTTTTTCTCTTGCTGGTCAAGATTCTCACTTTGTGTTTGAACTTTGACAGTCTGACTTTGATAACTCTGGCCATAAATTTCTGAGTTTGTCTTACTAGGAATTTGTTGAGCTTCTTGGATCTACAGACATCCATTTCATCAAATTTGGAGACTTTTGCCTTTCCTTCCTTTCTTCCTTCTGTCTGTCTTCCTCCTCCTACTTTTTTAAAGACAGGGTCTCACTATGTAGCTCTAGTTGGCCTAGCACTCACTAAGTACATCATGCTGGTCTCGAACTCATAGAGATCTGTCTGCTGGGATCAAAGTTGTACACCACTAGGCTTGGATTTTTTTTTTTTTTTTCTGTGCTTCAAAGCCACAGTCTTTCTTGCTACTGTAGCCTAGGCTTTCCTCCAACTGGTTGCCCTAGAGTGACCTAGAACTTGCAACAATCCTCCTGCTTCAGCCTCCCAAATGTTGGGATCAAAGGCATGCACCACCATGCCCAGCTCCCTCTAGGAGCTCACACAGACTCTCACACATGTACACACACAAACATACATACATGCACACAGAATCTGTGGTGTCCTTCAGCAGCCTGGTGTCTGATTGGTTTTTGTTTTTGTTTTTTGTTTTTTTGTTTTTTTTTTCCGAGACAGGGTTTCTCTGTATAGCCCTGGCTGTCCTGGAACTTACTCTGTAGACCAGGCTGGCCTTGAACTCAGAAATCCACCTGCCTCTGCCCCCCCCTCCCCCGAGTGCTGGGATTAAAGACATGCACCACCACTGCCTGGCTGATTGTTTTTTATTCATTCCAATTTTAATACTTACAAGCTCAGCTTACTTGTATTCAGGCTTTCTAGTTCTTTCTTCTGTCATCCAGGTCTTCAGTTTGGGCCTAAATTTAGATTTTTTTTTTTTTTTTTTTTTTTTTTTTTTTTTTTTGTCACTGTGCTTTTCAACTCCGGAATGTCTATTGGTTCCTTTTAATAATTTCTATCTCTTATTTAAATTCTGTATTTGGTGATACACGTGTCTTTAGACACAGTGCTGCTAAGTTCTCTGAACATGCTCTGGGTTGCCAACTAACAATCAACAATGTCTTTCTCTGGGAACAGATCACCGACTTTTTCTGTGTGCCTTGTGTGTGGTACTTTTGTGATTGACTGTCTTGTAGTAGTCTGTTGAAGCTTGGTTTAAAATAAGTGTGTGGGGCCAGAGATGTAACTGCTGAGTAGGCAGAACATTTGCGTAGCATGTATGGTGCCCAATATCCCCACCCTGTATAAAGCCAGGAGTGCTGATGCGTGCCTGTAATCCCAGCACCAAGACAGGAGGATCAGAAGTGTAAGGTCATCCCTGTGCTACCTGAGATGCCATTTCAGAATAAATAAACATGAATGAAATCACTCACTATCATCTTTAGAACCTGATTGTTGTCTGAGCCTCCCGGGTTTATTGTTATTGCTGCTCGTGGCTGTTGTTTATCCTTGATTTTAATCTGTGCAGCTTTCATTCTTTGTCCCGTGTGACTGGTGAAGTTGCTATTTGATTACTTCACTGCCTTGCAGGACTTAAGGCAATAAGCCTCCCAGCCTTTGCAGGGAACTTCTCTGTAGATGCTGAACCTTGAGCTCCGAACCTTCAGGTGGCTGTTTATAATGCCTTATCTTTCACTTCCTGCTACAGTGAGCCTTAAGGCCTTGCAGGACGTTTCTACCTGGGGCCTTCTCCCAGTTTCCCCATACCCACACCTGGCACTCTGCATTCCTAGGGATGTAGTGAACTTTATGTCACTTCAGACCTGTCAATCACTCATTTGGGTGACTTCTTGGTTACCCTAAATGTTTATGTTGTTGCTGATTGATCTTGAATTAAAAAAATAAATAAATAAAAAGTTGCTGTGGTGTCAGACTCCAGACAGGCCAAATAAAAACAGCACTGGGAAGGGTTGTGGAGGAGCTGGAACTCATCTCTGGTCTCTCCAGAGCAGCTAGCCCTCATTGTGGTTTAGGGCTTGTGGTTTTGAAGGGCCTTGAGGGCTACTGTGAAGCTAAGGAGGTAGGGCTGGGGGTGGGGTGAGTTAAATTGTCATAAAGCACATTGTTCTTCCCAGGTTGCAGGCAGTTCTCTTGAACACACACACACACACACACACACACACACACACACACACACACAGTTCTCTTGAACACGCACCTGCCATTGGTACACACTTTTGCTTGTTACCAGTATTCTGGGGAAAAATATTTTACCACTTTCCCTGCTGACCTCATTGTGTGAAAAAGAGGCTTCTGGGATTGGTTACTTTCATTTCTGTTGAAGGCATTCTGGATTGTTCTTATTGAGTGGATAATACTAAACTGCTTACACAATTGCAGATAATATAATTTCCTATTGAATTAAAAAATGAAGACATGATTGCTCCAAGGTATGGTCAAGGGGAAGATTTATTGTAGATATGAGGGAGAACACAGCCATAGTTATCTGGAAGGGTTTAGACTGAACATGGCCAGCAGACTAAACAGGCCATTGGATGGGGGTGGGGGGTGGGGGGTGGGGATAGTGGCACAAGAGAAGAGAGGAGAAGAGAGAATGAAGCTAGGAGAGGAACCAGGAGCCAAGAGTAAGCCAGGAGACCAAGAGACCAAGAGGCCTGGTAGCCAAAATGGCTCAGGTTATATAGGGATCAGAGGCTGGGGGTAGGGAAACTGAGGCCCTAGGCTGCAAAGGTTTAGGGTAGGGGTTGGGATGAGAAGTGCTGGGAAGAGCCACAGATACTGAGACTTGTCCCAGGTTTCTTTGAGACCTAACACCTACGCCATCTGTTATAGAAAGGCTTGGAATTAATAGTTCATCAGAAATATTTTTGTAAGCATTGGAAGTTGTCAATAAGTCCTGCTGATCTTCATCAATAGATTAATTGCTTATTGATTCTCTTTTCCTCTCCTTCTCCCTCTCCCTCCCCCCCCCACATACACACAGAGACAGAGACACAGAGAGAGACTTAGAGACAGAGAGACTTATGAAATAGCTCAAGGGTGTGGTTTGGTTTTCAGCCAGGATCCCACTACACGCGCCATGAACACCAGGCTGGTCTTAGTCTCCGAGTTCTGCCTTCTTCTGCCTCCTGAGTGCTACAATTAAAGGAATACGCATACCACCATACCTACCGTATTTGTTTGGTTTTTGAGACAAGGTCTTATTCTGTCATCTAGGCTGGCCTAAAACTCACTGCATATCCCAAGTTGGCTTCAGGTTTATTGCAACCTTTTCATTTTAGCTTTCCAAGTGCTAGAGTGACAGGTGTGAGCCCCCACCCTCCGAATTCCGAGATTGAAATGGCAGGAGTCCCTCAGAAGCATCTTTCCTTCTTCCTTCCATGTGATAAAACTAAGAATCTCACTATGGAGCCTCACAGGTGGCTAGAGGGATGACTCAGCAATAAAGAGCACTCAGGCGCTCCACCAGAGGACTCAGGTTTACTTCCCAGTACCCACGTACCAGCTCACAACTGAAGTTCCAGCTCTAGGAGAGTCAACCCTCTCTTCTGGCCTCCTTGAGCACATGGTGCACAGATACACACATCAGTAAAAGACCCATACAAATAACTTAAAAATAAAGAAGATTTTTCAAAGGCAACTTACAAGGCAGCAATGAGATCCCATTGTCTCCTCTTATCCAGTTTAACCACAGTAAACTTTGACTTTGCTCTCACCTATGCCTACATGTTTTGGACTCCTGTGCTCTGCTTTTTAAAGAGCATCAGAGGCAAGCTCTTCCATTCTGATGTTTCCCACTCAGCTAGTTCAGAAAAGTATCCTAAGGTATAATGCTTTTGCCATGTTACTTGTGTACTTCTAGCCTCCACACTAAATGACTTATTTGATTTCAAATTGATAGAGAAAACACCCAGCACACATTTTAAACATGAATGCTCCACACTGTGCTTACTATAGTTTTGAAAAGAAATCAGGTGTGGATACCTTACTCAGACTCAAATTATTATCAAAGTAGCTCATGGTATGTTTTACTTGGTTTCAAGGTCTTTTTTCCAGTATCTAGATATATGTAAGGTTTGTACATGAGAAGAATATATATATATATATATATATATATATATATATATATATATATATATATATATTTCCCCCAAGGAGCTTTAAATAAGACCAATTAGCATGACAATAAGGGAAAACCACCAAGGTATGTTTTTTTAAAAAATGCTGATTATAGATTAAATAGAAATGAACTGGGGGTTAGAGAGAGTTGGGCAGTTGATAGCATGTGCTGCTTTCCCAGAAAATGGGAGTTTGTTTTCCAG
Source organism: Uromys caudimaculatus (assembly GCA_028551405.1). Lineage (NCBI taxonomy): Eukaryota > Metazoa > Chordata > Mammalia > Rodentia > Muridae > Uromys > Uromys caudimaculatus. Next base: position 1,989,305 of record CM052703.1, read on the forward strand.
CGCCTTTAACTCTAGCTTCTGAGGATATCTGACTTGTCTTTCCACCTTCCACAGGCAACTGTATTCATGTGTACATCACCTGCCTCCCCCCCAACATATACCAAATTAAAAACAAATGTAAAATGCCACTCCTCAGCTAGGAGTGGTCATCTCCCCTCCTCCATTTCTTAGACGAAGTCTCATGTATCTCAGGCTGGGCACAAGCTCACTATGTGGCTGAAGATGACCTTGAAGATTTGATCATCTTCCTTCTACCTCCCAATGTGCTAGCATTACACATGTGTACCTCTATGTCTGCTTTATAGTGAGGGTCTGACCCAGGGCCCAAGAGACCAATATCCTATCAACTGAGTCACGTTCATTGTTGTAGGATATTTGGTCACACTGTGAACCTTGACATTGTGTTATTTATTTGAATATCTAGTTGTGGTGTGGCTCAGTCCTTAGCACACACCTTTAATCCCTCTGGTTGAAATATAGACATGTACTTAGCACACACTTTAATCCTAAGCAATGAAGGTAAAGTTAGTTTGTAGAAGGAAGCATCCATGTTGAAAGATGATGTTAATTGAGTGGCAGACAAATGATGAATCAGAGAACAGGATATGCCCAACTCTCACGGGAAGAGAGAGGGAAGGGAAGCTACGTAATAGAGAGCAATGCAGAAACAGAGAGAGGAGGTAGTTTTACTGAGACAGTTGTACAGAGACAAGCTAGACACAGTCAAAGACAGAACAAGCCAGAGAATGAGAAGAAGCCAGAAGATCAGAACAGATTGCTAGAGTTAGTTTGAGGCCAAGCACAGCAATTCTGGAGAAACTAAGAGAAGCAGTCTAGAAAAGGGACATGTGATGTTTTGCTGGAGCGGATGCTTGAGAGAACACGTGATGTTTAGAAAGAGTATAAATATAATCCAGCAGACAGTGGATGACGCTGTGTGGCATTGGTTCGCCTTGCCACTCTTTGCCAGTCTTCGTTTGTCATGACTCTGTAGAGAGAAACACACCAAAGAACTTCCGGTGGAGGTCTGGCGGCTTCTTGCCATCTGTGGACTCAAACAGATTGGCAGAGCCTCACAGTTTCTGCTGGATCAAGCTACCACTGCTGATTAGTGTGAACTAAATTGCAGATATCCTGACAAGATTTGATTTGATCCAAAGAACTATTTCTAAACAGGTCTACATCCTCTATTTCCCTATTAACCTTCCATTGCCTCTGGTGGGTGGTGGGCTAAAAGGAATATATATATATTCATCAATATTCTTAATACATCCGTATGTCTAAGTTAACAAACACTAAACAACAAATGCAAAAGGAAAACATCATGTGACTGACAAGCTAGAAATAATTGTGGGGAATAGCAAAGTGCTTTTGGAAGAAAGAACACGGGCCACTCTCTCAAGCAAGAAACTGTAAGGAATTTACCCTGAGGACCCTTGGCAACAACTCATGAAGGAAGACAAATGAAGGTGGTGAAACTGTAAGAGAAAGAGGCCTAGAGGCTGCGCTGCTGGGAAATGAGAAGTTGGCCAGGTGAGTGGATGGGAGGCAAGCAGAAAAAGTCAAAATTCTTTTCCGGAATCAGAAGGAAAACACCACCTATGAACTTCAGTAGAATTGGTCCTTCCGGTTCGCAGAGTGGCTGGGTCAGTGGATGTAAGCATGGCTGACATCTAAAGCCCTTAGCAGTCTGCACAGCAAGAGTCCAGCTAACAGAGTAGTCGAAGAATTGCCAATAGAAATAGATACTGAAGTTGAAAGTCCAGCGAGATGCCTCACTGGGTAACCGCACTTGCTGCGGAGCCAGGTGTCTTGAGTTTGACCCTCCCCCGGAACCCGTAAGGTTGAAGGAGAGGATCAGTCCTCACAAGTTGTCCTCTGCCCTCAACACGTGTGCTGAAGCGTGTGCATCCACACACAGACCAACAAGAAATAAACATCATTTTAAAAACTTAACTGACGTTAACGGAAGAAGGCTATATGGTATGTTGAGATTCTAGTTTAATTTAAATGCTTTACTTGGGAGAGCTGCCAATCAAAGGGAAAAGCATGGCAAGCTGGGATGAGAGGCAAGGGAGGGGCTGCGGGCAGGGTCCAGCTGGCAAGCCGTGGGCTCCCCCAGCTTCCCTTCGGGGGTCCTCAAAGCCTGCCTGTCACTCCATGAGGGTTCAAAAGTTGCAACATTTCTGAGGACCAAGTTCACAGTCCAACTTCCCATGTTTCTAAAGCCAAATGACTTGTAACATCATAATATTAATTATAATTTTTTGGGGGCCAGTGGAATGGCTTAGCTGCTGAAGGTGTTTGCCGCCAAGCCTGACAACCTGAGTTTGATCCTGGGATCCATATGATGGAAGGAAAGAACTAGCTCTCGTAAGTTGACCTCTGACCTCACATGTACGCAGTACTGTGCCCCCCCCAAGAATGTAATTTAAAACTTTAAAATAATATTCTGCAATTATTTAGGCTGAGCAAAACTGCCGTTTCCATGGAGTTTCGTCACATCTAATGTACTGTGGAGGATGTTTGGAGAGCGGCACCTGCAACCTCGTTTCCCTGCCACCCCTATGGTTATTATTGTGTGCGGCTTGCACAGTGCAGTTTTTTTTTTTTTTTTTTTTTTTTAAAGAACACATAAAGCCAGGCTGTAGCAGAGTTGACTGTAGCTCACTCTCTGTGAGAAACCAACATCTGTTATTGGCAGCCTATTGATTTATTTATTCAACCAGACTACACCTGGAGGGTAGTGTTAGACTGGGAATCCATATTCCCGTGTGAGGTAAATTTGTCAACTTGATTCTTGTTTACATACAGTCTCCTCTGCTTTTGGCCTTACAGCATCCAGCCAAAATATTCTTTAAAAAAATAAACTTTATTGATTCTTCGTGAGTTTCACATCATGCACCCCAGTCCTGTGCATCTCCCTGTCCCTTTGTATCTGCCTTTCACCTTTGTAATCTCTTCCCCAAAATAAAACACACAGGCAAGCAAGCAAGCAAACAAACAAAAGTAAAACAAAGCATAGAGAACATCTCATCATGGAAGCTGTAGTATGTCACAGTGTGTCCCACAGTCTATCCCTTTGCAAATGTTCCTTGCAATGTGTCACTGGATCCGAGATCTCTGGCTTCCTTGACACCATCAATACTGAATCCTCATCGGGACTCCTCCCAGTTATCCTGTTGCTGCCCTATGTCATGGAGATCCTGCAGCTTTAACATACGACTGGCCCTTCACACATTTCAACTGTTTACAGAAGATGTAGATTTTAGGGTGGGCCAACTCAGAATCCTGGATCTGGGCCTGGGTGGTAGCTGAGATGGTCAGCCTGCACCACCTTATCTTATCCCTTATCTGCACCACCAGAGTGAGCTCTCCAGCACTGCTCCAGCTAGGCCACCCAATGTCACCATTAGCAGGAGGCAGAGTCAGCTCTCATGCTCTCAGCCTGGCTCATCAGTATATATGCCTCCAGAGCCAGTTCTACTGTGCTGCTCAGTCGAGGTTGGCACCCACTCTCCCAAGTGCTACATCCCGTGAGGGGCTGAGACAGCTCTCAAACCCTTAGGGTTGCCTCACCCATGCCTTCACCATCAGGGCCAGCTCTGCTGTGCTGCCCAGGTGAGGTGCAGAGCCTGCTCTCCCGAGTGCTACCAACAGAAGAGAGATGGGTCCAAGTACCACTGCATCCAGGGTGGGGCGGGGCTGTTATTCCCAGCCCCTGGACATCCAGGAGTCAGCCCCCTCTCCGCTCCCCTGCGGCTGTGCTGACCAGGTACATCTCCGTGTTTTCTAGTGGTAATATGAGCTAGGGATATTTACACCAAACCCTGAAACTACATAGGCATGGACTCAGACATGGCTCTCAGTGGCAGCTCCGGGTGGGACCTCGCCATGGCTCCAGGTACTGGGGCTGGCCACCCGTAACAGGCTGTTCCTCTCCACCCTCGAGTCTCTAGTTCCATCTCTCGTCATAAGCTCAAGCTGCTCCACTTCTCTTTCTCTCCCATCTGACCACCACATACTCGCACACTGTGGCAAGCTGGCCACGCCCCTGGGCAACATCCTACATCCATGCATCATGGAGTGGTGGGAAGTGGGTGTCTACGAGTGGCCTGAGCCATGTGCTGGTCGGTGAGTCTGTGGGTGTTATGGCATTCGGAGGTCTCTGTATCTCCCTCCTCCTGTGCTGCACTGCGTGGCTTTGATTTGATTTATTTGATATTTATGAGTCCTGGGCATAGAACAGCTTTAGCTACCAAACCAGGCATCAAGCTAGGATGAACAAAGGACTGCCATCTGCTCTGCCCCTGACTGATATAACAACAACAACAACAACAACAACAACAAGGTGTCCCTTTGCCCATTGCCAGGGGGGGTCAAAATATTCTTATTCTGAGTTACTTAGATCAGGTCTTTTTTATTGCTTCCTTTATTTTACTTTTTTATTTTATTATTCCATTTTATGTGTAAGGGTGTTTTGCCTGTATGCATGTCTGTGCACTATGTACATGCCATGGATGACAGAAGAGGATTTCAGATCTCCTGGAACTGGAGTTACAAATAGTTGTGAACTGCCATGTGGGTGCTGGGAGCAGAACCTAGGTACTCTGGAAAAGCAGTACGTGCTCTTAATAGCTAAGTCATCTCTCTAGTACCCCCTTTAATAGGGTAACATGATGCATTATTAATATATTTGAGATTTTGATTATTTTATGCATTCCATTCTGGGATTTCTCTGTCACTACTAAATGTTTTTTAAATTAAATTTATATTAGGTAAAATCCATTTTTATTAGTACTAATGCCCTTGGATTTTGCTGAGCATATATAGCCATATACTTACCACCCCAGTACCAAACACTGAAGTTCTACCACCCTAAACTTCTCCACTGTAGCTGGGTATGGTAGCTCATGCCTTTAATGCTAGCATTTAGGAGGCAGAAATAGGCAGATCTTCTTGACCCCAAGGCCAGTCTGGTTATCATAAAGAGTTCCAGGCCAGTGCGACCCCGACTAACAGAATGAAAGTCTGCAATACAGACCCTTTGTGGTCTGCCTCTTCCTCTCCCTCAGCACCGAGGAAACAATTTATAGGCTGTTTCTCACTCTGAAGTTTTGGATAAATTGAGCCAGTCTGGGTTGTTGAGCTTAGTGAAGTACATTTCAAATCTATGTGTTTGAGGCTGTGGAGATGGGAGTGTGTAAAGTGTTTTCTGTGCGGTGTGAGGATCTGAGTTTGGTTCCCCAGTACTCATACAAAAGCTGGGTGCAGCAGTAAGTCTGTAAGCCTCGCACTGAGAGAGGAGATAGGAAGATCCTGGGAGCTTGGACAGCCAATCTAGTTAAGAAGATGAGCTCCGGACTGAGCGAGAGACCTTCTCATCATCAGCATCTGACCCTCACACATGTACACACAAATGGCACATGCGTGCACATGCACACACATGCATTCATATGCACATACATGTACAAATACACACACGGGTACACGGTACATGCACGCACAAACACACACTTGCACACATGCATACAGATGCACACATGACTGCTCACACAAACTCACATGCATAAACACATACTCACACATACATACAAATACACATGCATGCACACACACATACACATGCATACTCAAATGCACATGCACATATGCACAAATAAACACATGCACTCACATGCATATGCATGCACAAATACACACACGGGTGCACACACAGATGCACACATGCCTGCACACAGAGACGCACATGCATGTACCACAAGCACATGCACAAGCATAGGCACATGCACACACACATAAGCACAAATACACACACGTACACACGCACACACGGTTATTCACACTTTCCATGCATCAGTAGCTCAGTTTTTTTTATGATGAAAATATTCACACATTCCATTCTGTGACTATACCACAATTCATTTATTCATTCATTGGTTGAGGGATATCTTATTTCCAGTGACTAATGATTAGGAATAAAGCTTTGGAAACGTTTACACATGGGCTTTTCTGTGAACATTCATTTTCAGTTTACTTTGGCAAGTATGTGGGCATGAATTTGCTGGCTTGTGGGGGAAATATATATGTAATTTAACAAAGAAGTGCTAAGTTGTTTTCCAAAGTGTCTTTGCTTTAAAATCATTCCAACAATTCAGAGTTCCTGTTGCTCTGCTTCCTTGTCTGCACTTAGTGTCATTCTTGTTTAAATTTAGCCATCCTAATGGACATGTAATATTTCACTTTTGCTTTCCTGCTGGGACTCAAGGACTTGACTCAGGGGGTAAGCACACTTGGTGCACTAGTGTGAGGACTTGTGTTCAAATCCCAGCACCCATCTAAGAAGTTGGACAGAGACACACTTGCCTTTAACCCCAGAGCTGTCGGGTACAGAGGCAGGAGGATGGCTTAGGAAGACCCTGTCTCAAGGGAATAAAGGAGAGAGTAATAGGCAGCCCACCAGACATCTTCCCATGGCTCCGTGATGCACAGTTATGTGAGCCCACACATATGTGTGCACATATAACACACACAAACATAAAAGCAAATAAAGAAATTTAAAAAAGCTTTTGGGGAGCTGGTAACATCACTCAGTGATAAATGTTTGCCTGTTATGCATGAGGCCCTAGGTTCAATCTTTCACACCAAAAATAAACAAACTTAAGGGGAGCAAAGAATCTGTTAATACCTTTTTTTGTAAATGAATAAATTTGTTTTTAAAAATTATTGAGTTTTAAGAGGTTTCTTCTGTGTTTAAGGTACAGATATTTCATCACCAAGTGTGTGACTTCTAAATATTTTTCTGATACATGACAAATCTTTACAAGCCTCCATTGCCTTTAATATTGATCGAACCTAAACTATACACACACATTATTAATAATATTTTTGGTGTTGTATTTAAGAATTCTCAGACATAAGATTATACAGATTTTCATTTTTTTAAAAAAGTTTTTTTTTTAAAGTTTCACTATTTTAAGGTTTAACTTAAAAAATTATCAAACATGTGTGAGCACATTGTCTTAGTTAGGGTTTCTATTGATTCAAAGAAACACCATGACCAAAAAGCAAGTTGGAGAAGAAAGGGTTATTTTGCTTACATTTCCATATTGGTATTTATCATCCAGGAAGTCAGGACAGGAACTCACACAGGGCAGGAACCTGGAGGCAGGAGCTGATGCAGAGGCCTGGAGGGGTGCTGCTTACTGGTTTGCTGCCCTTGGCTTGCTCAGCCCGCTTTCTTATAGAACCCAGAACCACCAGCCTAGGGATGGCACCGCCCACAAAGGGCTGAGCCCTCCTTCATTGATCACTGGTTGAAAATGCCTTACAGCTGAATCTCATGGAGGCATTTCCTCATGAGGCTCTTTTCTCTATGATGTCTCCAGTTTGTATCAAGTTGACACACAATATCAGCCAGTGCATATGTGATATGCATGTATGTTTGTGTTTATGTATGTAAGTGCATGTGTTTTTGTGTATGTGTGTTTATGTGTATATATTTGTATGTATGTGCCTCTTTGTGTGTGTGTTTGTATGTGTGTACTTATATGTGTGTGTTTATGTGTGTGTGTGTGTGTGTGTGTGTGTGTGTGTGTGTGTGTGCGCGCGTGCACATGTAGAAGTTTAGAATTGGTTCTGGCCTTCTCCTCTACTGGGTTCCAGAGTGTGCTGCTTTGTTCTGTTGTTGTTGTTATTGTTTGACACTAACTAGAGTCATCTGGAGGAAGGACTCTTAACTGGGAAATTTCCTTCCTTGGTTGGCCTGTAAGCAAGCCTGTGGGACATTTTTTTGATTGATGACTGATATAGGAGGGTCCAGTCCACTGTGGGTATTTCCATCCCTGGGCAGGTGGTGCTGGGCTGTAGAGAAGAGGACTGAGCAAGCCACGGGCACAAGCCAGCAAACAAATCCCATGTGCTCTCTGCTTCAGTTTCTGCCTTGGCTCCCTCCATGATGGATTGAAGTTGGGAATTGTAAGTCAGATAAACTCTTTCCTTCCCCAGCTGCTTTTGGTCACGTTTATCTTAGCAACAGGAAAGCTAACTAGGATATGAGAACTGAACTCAGGCCACCAGGTGTGGGTAGCTAGCCTGCTCATCAGCCCTTATTTTTGGTATTATAGATTAGTTCGTTCCTCATCTATAAAGTCTATGTTGATGTTTGCTGGGTTTGTGTGAGTTTCCACGTGTTCTAGTCCCATTTGTTGAAAAGGTTATAGTCTTTTCTCATTGAATTGCTCTTAAAAAGTTTGTGTGTGTGTGTGTGTGTGTGTGTGTGTGTGATATGCATACTTGTTTGTGTGAGTCAGTGTGTGTGGCATATGTGTGCATATGTGTATATGTGTGTATGTGTGTATAATGTGTGTTTGTATGTGTGTGTGCATGTGCATGTGTGTGTGTGTGCGTGTGTGCGTGTGCATGTGTGTGTGTGCATGCACGGGTTTGAAGGTAGGGGGTTGACACCTGTGTTTTCTTTCATCTGTTGCTTTCCACTTTATTACTTTCTTGTTTCCAGACGGCCTCTCACTGACCCTGAAGCTCACCTATTGACTAAATTGGCTGTCAGTGAGATCCAGGGACCTACCTGTCTCCATCACCTGTGTTGGTGTTACAGACATGGCTTTACAGTACCTGGCTTTTAGGTGGGAGCTGAGGATTAGAACTTAGGTATGCATGCTTGCACAGAGTCGGCACTTTATCCACTGAGCCATCCCACACCCTTTTCAATACTGCTTTTGAGTAACATTGAAAACAGCTCAACTGTTTTCACAGTATATACTTCTGGGATGGTCACTGTGTCCAGTGTCTGTCCAGTGTGTCTTTCTTTCTGCCTGTCCTACATTGTCTTGGTTTCCATAGCTTTACAGTTAGTTTTGGGAATGTTGTTCTTTTTTCAGAATTGTCTTGACTTTTCTAGCTCTTTTGGATTTTAGTGTAAATTTTGGAATTAGCTGACTGATCTTTATGGACGCAAGGGGATTTCAGGCTGTGATTGTGTGGAATCTACAGAACAAATTAGGGGAATCGACATTTTGGAGTGTTCTAGTTCATGAACATGGTATATCTATTCATTTAAATCTTTGTTTTCATCAATGCGTTGCACTTTATAGCATCCAGATCTTCTAGAAATTTTGCTAGATTTATGCCAAAGCTCTTCATTTTCCGGTGCTGTTGCAAGCATATGCAGCTTGTCTTCTTCTGCAGCTGCTTTTGTTAACTGGAGGGGAGAGTAAGGGGGAGTACCAGAGAACAAGTCAGGATGCACCCATGCCACACGGGTGCCCGGGATGCATGCGTGCCATGCAGGTGCCCAGGATGCACGCGTGCGAAGCGGGTGCCCGGGATGCGCGCGTGCCAAGCGGGTGCCCGGGATGCTCGCGTGCCACGCGGGTGCCCGGGATGCTCGTGTGCCACGCGGGTGCCCGGGATGCAGCAGGTGCCCAGGATGCACGCATGCCACGCAGGTGCCCAGGATGTACTCATGCGAAGCAGGTGCCTACGAGGCAGCTGTATCCTTAGCCCTCTTCAGTTACTTTGAAGACATGAGTGTTATGTTTAGTTTTAGTATTTGAACTGTGATGTGCCTACATGTGATCCACATATCCAGACAGTGTCATTTATAAATAGAAATATGCTAATAACAACATAACTATCTAAGAACTTAAGAATTGCTAATTATTCATTGATATGCTGGGATGATGTGGAATATATGTTAAACTGAAACAGATTAAGCATACATGAGGTTCTGTTTAGTAAAAAGTAGAAAATTTTTACACAAATATTTGAAAAATTAAAAACATTTGTATAAGAAACATTGATTTAATAGTTATTTAAGTCTTTGTACTGGCTGGTTTTGTGTCAACTTGACACAAGCTGGAGTTATCACAGAGAAAGGAGTTTCAGTTGAGAAAATGCCTCCATGAGATACAGCTGTTAAGGCATTTTCTCAATTAGTGATCATAAGGGAGGGTCCCTTATGGTTGGTACCATCCCTGTGCTGGTAGCCTTGAGTTCTATAAGAGAGCAAGCTGAGCAAGCCAGGAGAAGCAAGCAAACCAGTAAGGAACATCCCTCCATGGCCTCTGCATCAGCTCCTGATCCCTGACCTGCTTGAGTTCCAGTCCTGACTTCCTCTGGTGATAAACAGCAATGTGGAAGTATAAGCTAAATAAACCCTTTCCTCCCCAACTTGTTTCTTGGTCATGATGTTTGTGTAGGAATAGAAACCCTGACTAAGACAGTCTTCTTCTGGAAATTGTTGGTTTTAAGATAGATAGATAGATAGATAGATAGATAGATAGATAGATAGATAGAGCATCTCTTTATGTATTTCTGACATTCTCTGTGCAACTAGACTGGCCCTGAACTCAGGGAGATCTGTCTATCTCTGCCTCCCAAGTGCTAAGATTTAAAGGTGAGTACCACCACATCCATCCTATTTTGGAACAGGGTGTTTCTTTGTATTTCTGGCTGGGTGAGAAGTAACTCAAGCTGGCCTCAAGTTGAAGGCTGGTAAAACTGCCTCTCTGCCTCCCAAATGCTGAAATTTCAGGTGTGCATCACTACATCTGGCTCTATGAATCTTTAAAAACAAAACAAAACAAAAACTTGGGACTGGAAAGATAGATGTGTTAATGATTAAGAGCACTGTCCGCTCTTTTATAGGACCTGAATTCATTTCCCAGCACCTACTTTGGGTAGCTCACAATTACCTGTAACTCTAGTTCTGGGGAATCTGACACCATCATGGGTCCCAGGTTACCTGCACACACATGTGTATCCCCACATATCATCAAAGTATAAATATCATCAAAAATAAATCTTAAAAATTAACAGCTTTATTGAACTGTATTTCACCAGCCATCAAATCCTGGATGCGAACAAGGTATATAGCATCATCACTGAAAACAAAGACTTAACTAAATGGACTGAACATACAATTTAGTTTTGAGGATATCCATAGTTATGCAATCTGAAATACAATATATTTTAGTTTATTCAATGCACATGCCTGTCAGGAGCCATTTGCTATTTTTCCCTTCTCCCCATCCCCAGTTCTATACAAATCATTAGTCAACTTTCTTTATGCAATTTTTGTTGTGAGCATTTTCTATGAAGGCAATCACGCAGTAGTTAGGTTTTTCTGAGTGCCTTCTTGCACTTAGGATCATGTTTTTCAAAGTTTGCCCATTGTGGGTCATGTATCACAACTTTGTTTCTTTGCATTGCCAAGTAACATTCAAATGTTACTATTTTTATATCATTGTTAACTTTATGGTAAATAACCCTGCTGGCAAGTCTCTAAGGATTGACTCCTAACACAGAATGAGTGGGTCAAAGAGAACAAATCTCTCCATCCCAGTTTTATCTACATTGTCCAGAAGATTACATACATTGTAATTACCAAAAAGCAAACAAGTACTAAATAGCCTCACTGTGCTCCCTCTGCATCTCCTTCCCTGGAGTCAGGTTTTTTTTTTGCCTTCTATCCCTAGAGACAGCCATAATCCCATCTTTGTTACAAGTCTTTTAGCTCATCTTTAAGAGATACCTCCTGACCTCATATATGTGTATATGTCTATAATATACACATTTCAAGATGTTTCAAATTTGATGTTGTTTGATGGTGACCAACAGCGTCAACACAAAGAAACACAAATCCCCATATGTATTATTAAGCAGAACAAAAACTAATTATATAACTATCCTTTCTATCAATATTCATGTCGTATGAATAAGTCATTGTAACAGAAGCTCTGTATCCCAAGAAGTAAACTTAATAGGCAGCCTAATAATTCATAGCATGCCCTCAGGATAATAGGGCATTGTTTTTCAGGTGGCTATTTTAATTCAAAGAGGGTACATGGGATTCATTTCAATGAGCTACAGATTCAGTGTGAGGCCAAAGCATTTCAGTTTGAGACTCTCAAACTCCCCAAACATCATACCCTCATTGGAATTGACAATTCTATCAGCCATTTAAAAGAGTGAGGATTTATAAACCAATCTAAATATCAATGGGGCATCCTGCTTCCATGTGATGGAGCTGGAGAAGGTACTTCTAGTTCTTTGGGTTTGGTCTTAGGCTGGTTGGTCCTTAGGACTAACTAGCTTCATGGCCGCCCTACAAAAGCTAGGTAGTATTGTTGGTCACTTGAATCTCCTGTGTGTGTGTGTGTGTGTGTGTGTGTGTGTGTGTGTGTGTGTGTGTGTGTGTGTTTCTGGAAATAAATTATCATTCATTTCACAAAACACCCGTGGCAGCCCATCCTCATATGGTCATGCAGTTGGCTAAAAACTCTCATAACTCCTACGTTTCAAGTCTAAGGACTAAAAAGGTAACCCCAGGAAAAAGACCACGTGGTTATCTTTGGGGACCATAGAAGGGACTGTAGCTAGCCCGGGCATGGCTCTGGCAGGCTTTGCCCTTCTCCTCCATTCCCTCTGTCTTGCTAAAAACCATTAGATTACATTCCTAAAGCAAGCCATCATTATTTGGCCACTTCCTCTTCCTGAGGCTATCAAGGTTCAGCTATCTAAGTACTGAAGTCCAGTAATCAAAAGCCCCTTTGGCTCACCTAATTAACATGCCCAATTAAAATTAAACACCTCATCCTAACACAGGGTTTCCCCTTTTGCCTTTATAAACCACCATTTTCCTATGGGCCATGTCCGGCTCCTATCTAGAGACTGTCCTTTGTCTCTCTAGGACAGATACCCCTTCCCCCTCTCCCTTGTTCCCTTCTCCCTCACCATCTATCTCCTGTCTTTGTCTCTTACCCCCTGCCCTTTGTCCCTTTGGGGCAAATCTTTGTGCAGAGAACTTGGTCTTGGGTGTCCTGAGCCTATACCAATCTTCACGATCATCACTGTAGCTGACTGGAAAATAATTTGAACTGTCTTATGAAACATTACCGGAAGGGCTGAATAGCAAAATCCCCACAGTGAAATAATTTCATTTTTCATTCTTTTTATTTAGAAATCCACATTGCCACCTCAGACCACCCGAACAATTAAACTATGCATTTAAAAATATTACATTGCCTTTTTTTTGGTTTTTTTTTTTTTTGTTGTTGTTGTTTTTTTTGTTTTTCGAGACAGGGTTTCTCTACATCGCCATTTATCAAAAGGGAAAAGCCATTTCCGATTTTTCAAAGGTCACCACGAGATGGTGTGTAGTAATGAGTACTAGAAAGATACCGGTAATAGGAACTATGCGAATGTCAATACACTTGTCTCCTGGCCAGGGCCACTACCACCATTGGGGCATTTGCCTAAACTGTGATGTGAGGAATGAAGTCCCTGCACTGGTGTGTTCTACATGAGTCTAGAGATGATGATGAAAACGAAGAATGTGCAGAAGGCTTACTTAACCTGGATTTATCTTGAGCGCTTAATGATTGGAATAAAGAACCGTGCTTTTTTCAGCTTGTAATTAGCAATCATAACACCTGTAATCATAAAAAAACAAAAATCCCTCGGCGCAGAGCAGGCGGCATACCTATCCGTCCGGTCCACCTTCTTGAAAGTGGACCAGATGGAATGTGGGCCTTAGCGCCGCACTTCTATTCTTTAGTCTGGATTTGATGTTGTGGTCAAATTCCTCTTTCTGTTCAATATTTTAAATTCTAAGAGAGTATGCATTATTATTTCCATTCCTTAGACCGATTCTAGAGCGCAGGAGATTCAAGTAAATAAATGTTAGTAATAAAACTAGAGTTGAAGAGAGCAAGCCTGCCTGGATATGTTTGCCTGGGTCTACCCCAGAGTTGGGTGTAAACACCACGGAGAGTCCTTAAGAGGGGAAAGGACTGTGTTCCGTTCTTACACACTAGGCTCCCTGCTATGCAACAAAGTGACCTTGGATATTCAGAGTGCAGTGCCAGCCTCCCCAAGATAGAAGATCCTCCCACCGGAACCAGATGATCTTCGCTGTAGTTCAGGCCTGGTGAGGCACAAGAGGCAATGCCCAGGTTCTGATACTGGCCTCTTCACACGCGCTGGAACTGTGACCAGACTGCCACGCCCCCATCACCTCCTCTCCCCCCAACCCCCAAGATTGCGCGGTGACTCAATTAGCCAGACAGCACGCAACATGCATTTGCTTGGTGGGCAGGTGCTTGGTGTAGATCAGAGGGTTTTCCAGTCCTGGCTCCAGGGAGCAGTGCGTGAGACTGGGCCACGGCAGTCTGGGGTCGGTCCGGTCCTGCTCAGATCCATTGTCCAGCTCTAGGGTGGCGAACCGGGGAACCCGGAGCCAGTCTCCTAGGTGCGCGCCTCGGGGTGGGAAGCTGGGCGCAGAGGCGGCCTTAGCAGGACCCCACACAACCACCTGGGAGGATCGCAGGCGCCTCAGGGCCGCGACACTTGACCCGCCTCCAGTGGCCCACGCCCCTCCCGGGCCCGGCGCCCAGACCCGCCCGCCGCAGGTGGAGCAGCCAAGGCCCGGGAGTAGGTGCGTGGGATGATCTCACCGCGTGCGGCGCGCCAGGAGGAGGAGGAGGAGCGGGAGCGATCCCAACTTCCGGGTAGTGCAGCCGCACGCCGCGCCACCGGCATCTTGCTTTCTGCTCCCCCTCCCCCGGGTCCCCCTCGCCTCTCCCTCCTTGCCTTTTATCCCCAGCCCCACCCGCCAAAATGAACAGCTCGGACGAGGAGAAGCAGCTGCAGCTCATCACCAGCTTGAAGGAGCAAGGTAGGTGGGCCGGCTGGCGCAGGTGCGGGGCAGCGGCCTCGGGCGGGACAGCTCTGGGCGCAGCCGCAGGTACCAGCCGTGGACAGGGGACCGTGAGGCCGCCGCGGTCACCCCGCAAACTCACGCGCCATGCAGCGCCCTGGGCGGAGGAGCTGCAGCGTCTTCCCGCAGTGGGCGAAGAGACACGCGTCGGGCGTGAACAGGGTCAGGGCACGCACCCCAGTCCACGCGGAGTAGCGAGCGGGGTAGGATTGCTGGGCGCAGGGTAGTCGCTCAGCTGGCCTGGCTCCTAGCTGAGGCCCCACCCTTGCACACTTTGGGGTTCCTGGGCCTGCAGCGTTTCCTTCTTTTAGGTTCGGTCGAGTTCCTTTTTCTTTACCCAGCTGGGATTTTTCAGGGCATCGACGTGTTCTCATCACTTCCCATTTTTAGCAATTTATTAGTCAGTGGGTCGACACCCTGCCTGTGTGAGGCTTAATGAGGGAGCAGGGCTGGAGCTGGAAAACCAGGCCGTTTTGCATGCTTTTCTCTACCGCTTGGTAGCTCACAATTGCCATCAGCACATTTGTGAACAAAGCACGATCTTAGAGACAGTTAACTTGACACACTTTAAAAATGATCACAATTAACTATCGTGCTCAAAGGGTGGTTTGAGAATATGGGTCAAGAAAGAGGAACTGCACAGGTTTAGGAAGTAAAAGTGTGCAGGTCATGCTCTTTGCTGCAGGACTTGCTGACACTGGAAGGGCCCTGCTCTATCAGTGGTCCTGTCCTTCTTGACTCAGCTCTCCAGGAAGTTGGTGTCTTCCCAATCCTTGGGTCTTGTAACTAAACCTTGGCTTAAGAGGTCCTAGCAAGGACTTGAGCTGCTTGCTGCTCTTCAAATCCATCAGCCACACTTCCGCAGAAAGGTCTCCACAGTACTGTGTGACCTCAGGGGAGTTACCTAACCTCACTGAAATGGATGTAGCAGGTTTCCCTCTGTGGCATCTAGAAACCCAGAATGGGTGTTAATTGCTTTCATTCCCCCCTCTCGTTGCAATTAGCCTGCAGTTAGCCCACATCGCACCTGTGACTCAATGGCTGGACAGAATGCCTTATTTGAAATCCCTCAAGTGTTCTTCATCAAGAATTGGATTTCACTAGTACTTACTTTTAATAAATACTTACTTTAATAAGTTTACTTTTTTTTTTTAAATAAGTACTTACTTTTCCTGTGTCTCACACCCGAAGACTTTTGATTCCTTGCTCTGGACTTATGAAAACTTTCGGCATTAGTTAATACCAGATCTTTTGATGGATGGTCATTTTGCAAATGATTTTGAAACAAAATAAATTACGCTATTTCCTTTTATTATTTTTTGTAATTTTCAGAGGGCACTAACAGTGACCATATCCATACGCATCTCCTTGGGCCCTTTGCTGGGCTGCTGTTTGAAGAAGGGAGGATTCCTAAGTGTCTAGCTCTTTCTGTTGTGTTGTACGGGGAAAACAAATCCTTGGCCTTGGGATTTCTAAAGGTCCCATTTTCCTGATGAAGGGCATACTGGAGTAATAGAACTTAGGTTTGTGTCTCTTGAGAGTACTCTTGGTTTTGGCCATTGGACTGGTCACATAGGTATTATTTGTTCAGTCTATAGTGAGATTTTCATGTCTTAAAACCAGACTGCATTTAAAGACTTATTTAAGAGTGTTTAATGGCTGTTTTACCTGTGGAATTAGCTGGAAAGTTGGGGATTTGAGGTGTAAACATGGCAACCAGGTCTTTGGGTACATCAGTATTATAGTCAGTTTTTTTTATGATGGTGGTGGGCTGTTGCCATGGTGAATCATAATTTCAGTCTTCCAATTTAATATGAACAAGGAGAACATTTTTGGTTGGATGCTCTGTTTTTTTTTTCCTTGTTCACTGCTAACATGTTTACATTTTTGTTTCTTTAACAACTACCAATTACTTAACCATGCACGAGGCCCCAGTTCTAGACCATGTAGCTGTAGATAGTGAATCAGATCATCCTGGCTCTTAGAAAGTTTCTCGTCTGGTAGACAGTCATTAATCAAAGAGGCATGCAAGTCAATAGACTATTATTGTTTCTAAGATGGGTTCCTAGGAATGAACTGTTGGATTTGGTGGCATGTGTGTTATGGTGTTATGTCATTCAGTACGCAGCACTCCTTTGCCAATAACTGTGCCAGTTTCTGTTCCCCCAGCCAAGCCCTCATCATCAATATACCAGTTAACACGGGCTGACAGTAGTCATCAGCTGGACAGCCTGACAGGTTTCTGAATGTCTGCCATTGGAACTGGCAACATGCCTCCTTTAAAATGTACATTGCCCTGGCTACTAGTGAAGTTTGAATCTTCACCTACTTATTGGCCATTTTGGTCTCCTCGTGCGGTTGCCCCCTTGATGAGTTTTAAGTCTAAAACTTGAACCCGTTCCCCAGGAAAGGGTGTTCAGGAGGAAGGCTGCTGTGTGTACTGCAGAGCTGACAATAGCCTTCTCTAGTGGGAGCCTTCACTGTTGAGAATAACATTGTGCTTGACAAAAGTTGTGAAATGCAATGACGGAGTCTGTCATAATATGAACAATCTCTAATTTATATGTACCATTCCCCAGGCTCTGTGTCTTATAAGTCACACCCACTTCTGAATTACTCCACAACATTCTATGTTCCCGTCTACTGAATGCTATAATTAGGTATATTATGTCTTTCTAGAAAGTTATATTATGTCCCTTAAAAAAAAATTAGCCAGTGTGTGATTTTTTTTTTATGTTCAAGCAGATGCTGAGGTAATGAGGTAATTCTCCTTTTGTCTTCTCCCCCCCTCGGGCTTTATTTTATTGGGCTGATTGACATTGTTAATGCACGGAGAAATGGCAACTTAGGATACTATTTCCGATGCATATTTCCCAGCTATCAAAGTGGACATTTCCCTTACAAAACATCATACAATTTTCTCTCTCTGTAGAATTCTTTTGGAAAATGATAGACTTAGTTTAGCATTTGTTGAAGGTGCATGGCTTTCTGGATGATTCATTCAACATGCACACACTGAATATTCATAGCCAGGCACTGGGCTAGGCAGCAGAGACCAGCGAATAAGACCTGGTCCCTGATGGTGGTGACTTCTGGGTCTGGAAACAGTATTAAATCCAGGAAGTGTGTCTGATTGGCTTATATAAGTCATGGGTTCTGGTCTTTTGGTCAGGGAGTAGCTTGAGTGGTGTCATCTATACACACACACACACACACACACACACACACACACACACACACACACTCCATGGATTACCAATGCTGTTCAAAGCAGAATGGGCCACCAGCGTTGAAGGGCTTGTATCTATTAGACTAGTCAACTTAGCAAGGCAGTGCTATTTGGAACTTGGTGATGGTGCTGTGTGGTTGTCATTTCATAATATGGTTTACCTTTTTCCGATTTCTTCCTTCCTTCCCTCTTTCCCTCCCTCCTTTCTTCCTTCTCAAGGCTAGGAATGGGATCTAAACCTTTACATATGCCAGGCCAGTATTTCATCAGTGATCCATCCTTCACCCTAATAACGATATTCTCAAAAAGGACCAATGACAACGAGAACCAAAATCCATGGTCATTCTCGGGTAAATACTATTTAAAACAATTAGTCTATGGTAAGATTTTTATTATTATCTTTTGAGGCACATATCATGTAGGCCTCAAACCCTGTGTAGCAGCAGATGATGCCCTTGAACTCCTGGTCCTCTGCCTTCCCTTTCAAGTATTGGGACTGTAATGCAAGCCTATGGGCTTGTATTACCACCACATCCCAGTACAGATGGTTGGTTAACACAGAGCTGATTCTTAAGGTTCAGCTTCTTCCTAGAGCAAGCTAGTGACTCATGGGTACCTTTCCCAGGGTTCTTTTGGCTTCTGGGGGAGAAATCTGGGGGGGCACTATTGTCGTTCAAAGAGCCCAGGCTGTCTCATGGCCACATGTGTATGGGAAGTTGAGTTACTGCACTGGGAGATGCACCCAGAGTCCCTCAGCAAAAGGCATTTGGAAATGACATGGGTGCCTTGGCTTCACGCACAAACTTGGTTTTTCAACAGTGTTTTTCGGAGTATGGTTCAAGAGTTGCTTGTTTCTGAGTCACCAGATGTCTATTAGGATCATAGTGTACTCCCAAGGTCAGTGAGCTCTGCTGAGGAGTTGGCCGCTAGGCTCTCAGGAGATGGACTTTCAGGGGCTGGGGCCATGGCAGCTGCTCAGAGCCCCCTCTCCATTAACCTTACTCCCCTTTTTGTTTATAAAACATTAACTTATAAACTAAAAGTGAAATGTATAATATTATTTTTATTCTAACCCATTGATTCCCAATCTGTGTTTTACTCTCTCTAAAAAGAAGGTATTTTATATACTGTGGCCTTGGGAGGGCCAAGATTTTTTTTTCCTATTGAAAATAAAGCTTTTGGTAATGGGCTATAGTTAAAGGTATGTGTATCAATTTGTATTAGCTTATTGTTGACATAGATTGTTACGTGTAGAAATAGGTCTATATGTTATATATATGCACACTTATGGATATATGTGTATATATACACACACACAAACACTCACATTATATATATACACGTAATATGTATATATATATACACACACATTATATATATACATGTAATATGTATATATGTGTATATATATACATATAATCTAAATATATATATATATTCAGAACATGGGTGCTAATAATGCCCTCTGATAAAAAAAATCCATGGCCGGTCCCCAAGGGAAATGGCTGG
The DNA here is from genome assembly GCA_028551405.1 of Uromys caudimaculatus. Classification (NCBI taxonomy): domain Eukaryota; kingdom Metazoa; phylum Chordata; class Mammalia; order Rodentia; family Muridae; genus Uromys; species Uromys caudimaculatus. The sequence goes on from CM052703.1 coordinate 2,008,783, forward strand.
TTTTCGAGATACCCAAATATGCCAGATGAGCCTGGAACATTCCATGGTTCCCAAACCTAAGGAAGTTCTCCTACTAATAAGCTCACTTGATGGGACTGTGTCCAAGAATCACAGTAGCCAATGAGAGAGTTGTCCACTGGCCAAAGTTGTAACACTTAAAATCAAACAAGATATAACACAGAACACAAAGAGTGTTGAAATGAGTGTTGGATATGATAAAAATGTCGTCTTATCTCTGGTTTTCCCTTTAAAATCTTGAGGTCTCAGATACTCTTAAGGAAAATATCAGTTTCTACCCAAAGCTTGAGTAACACTCCTTAAAACTGCCGGTGTCCATCAAGGGAGAGGGCAGCAATCTGGGCATGGCAGTGTCAAAGGAGCACACAGGGACGAAGTCAACCTCAGCTACACAGTGACTTTGAGGCTAGCCTGGGCTACTTGAGACCTTTTCTCTCTCATCTCATTGACAAAAAACCCCAAACTAAATAACCCCAGCTCCTAAACCAAAAAAGTACTTAATATAACAAGAAGAACTTGTCAAGGTCATAAAAGCAGGGACCAAGTTGGAGAAGTGCCTAAGGATATAGCACATTTAAATGGAGTGAGATATCTCAGCTACAACACAAAAAGGACAAAGATAAAACTAAGGGAATCTGAATAAAATGAGGGCTTTGCCTTATCACGTGTGTCAATAGGGCCCACGAAATTTTAACAAATGTTAGTGCAAAATGCATTAAGGGGGTATGTAGGAACTCTGTATATATACCTACAATCTCCACAGATTCCACATGTGTAGATTCAATCAACTTTAGGTTGAAAATATCCAATGCAGTTGTCTGGCCTCTGTGGGCATCAGGCACAAATCTGGTGCACATACACACATGCGAGCAAAACATCCATGCACATAAAAGTAATAATATAAAATTTTAAACAGAAAATACCTGAAAAATGAGCATGTACAGATATATTTCCATATAATTTGTCTCCAATAATGTAATATAACCACTGTTGTATAGACTTCACACTGAATTAGGTGCTCTAAGCACTCTAGATATAATGTAACAATTATTGTGTAGACTTCACATTGAATTAGGTGCTCTAAGCACTCTAGATATACTGTAACAACTATTGCATAGACTTCACACTGAATTAGGTGCTCTAAATAATCTAGATGTAATATAACAACTATTGCGTAGACTTCACATTGAATTAGGTGCTCTAAGCACTCTAGATATAATGTAACAATTATTGTATAGACTTCACACTGAATTAAGTGCTCTAAGTAATTAACAACCAACTACAAGTGTTGTTTTGAGATCTGAGTGTTCATGGTGATTGAGCCTAAAGCAAATCCCCCACTGCCTTTGTGGGTTTTTTATGTATTTAAATTTTGTGTGTGTATATGTGCATGCAGGTACGCATGCGCAGGTGTATGTGTGTGGGGGGGGCTGAGGTGTGTAGGTATGTTGGGCAGGTGTGTATATAGATGCAGGTATGCAGGTGTATGTGTTCAGGTGTCTGTGTGTGTGGTTGCAGATGTGTAGGTATATTGTGTAGGTATGGGGGTAGATGCAGGTATTTAGGCATATTGTACAGATGTGCAGGTGTCTGTGTGTATATATATGTGTGTGTTTGTAGCTTCAGGTGTGTCTGTGTATATGTGCAGGTGTGTAGGTGTATGTGCGTGTATAAGTGTGTGTGTGTATGTAAATGCGGGTGTGTAGGTGTACATGTACAGGAGTGTGTGTGTAGCTACAGGTGTATAGGTATATTGTGTAGAAGTGTGTGTATAAATGCAGGTGTGTAGGTATACATGTACAGGAGTGTGTGTGTAGCTACAGGTGTATAGATGTATTGTGTAGATGTGTGTGTAAATGCAGGTGTATAGATGTGTATGTGCATGTGTGTGTATGTGCATTTGTGTGTGTATGTGTGTGTGCGCAGATACACATACAAAGGATAGAGAGGTATCCTGATCTCTAACTCTGCTTTATTCTCTTGAGACTGGAGCTAGGGTGGTGGCTAACACGCTCCAGAGATTCTCATGTCTCTGCTTACACCCTCACAGGGCTGGGTTAGAGGGATGTGTGTGACCACCCTTGGCTTTTTTATTTCATAGGTTCTGGGGGTGTGGACTCATGTCTTCCTCCTGTAAGCATGCTTACCCACTGAGCTATTTCCCTAGCTCTATATCTAAACTGTGTATAAAATTCAAATGTACAGAAATGATAATGCTGCTTACATTCTTATACACATTTCTGTGTTCTTGTAGCTGCAGAAAAAAGACTTTTTTAAATTTACAAATAACTATAAATTCTGGGGTACAAGAAAAATTCAAGACAGATTTGAGGGATCTAAAAAGTATGTGTATTTTGAACACTGTTACACTTTAGATTTCATTATTTAAGCCAACATTAATGCATTATTGTTAAACAATATCTATAGTTTATAAAAAGATTCACTTTTTTCTAAAAAAATATTTTTATGGTGTGTGTGTGTGTGTCTATGTGCATGTGTGTATTGAGTGTGGGTGCATGTGGGCCATGGAGGACATGGGGAGGTCAGAGGACAGCTTGGTAGATTTAGATCTCTATTTTCACCTCTACCTGGGCTCTGGGGATCAAACTCACGCCACTGGACTCATGGCAAGCACCTTTACCAGCTGGTCCATCTTGCTGGCCCAGGGTTCACTCCTAGAGGATCTAAACAGTATATGACTGTACCCACCATTACAGGTGCCACATGGAATAGTTTCCCTGATCCCTAATCCCAGTGTACTCTAGTCATCGACTGCTCTTTTCTCTACTGCTAACTTCCACAGATCCAGAACGTTGTAGTTGAAATCATGCCATGAATGAAGTCATCCATATTGACTCTGTCACTTAGCAGTATATAGGTCTTTTTGTTGCTTGATAGCTCACATCTCTTCACTGAATGTTTCACTGCATGGATGTACCACAGGTTGTTTATTGTTTATTCATCCATTTATTGAATCTTGTGTGCTCCTAAATTTTAAAATTATTAATAAATCTGCTGTAAACATTTGTGGTGGTAAGGCATGGGTGTCTCTATGTTCTGTGATTACGTCATTGTCCTGGGATTGGGAGTAAGTGAACCTGCCTGGGGCTCTGATTTCACAAGTTCTCGGATTTATTTTTGCATCATGCACCCTACCCCTGACCCTCAGGGGAACAGGAAGGCATGGGGTGGGGGTGTGAGATGGAGGTTCTTTCCTCCTACAAGTCTGTTAGGCTCTGGTAAAGTAGTTTCTCTTGAGATCATGTCTTAAGAATAGAGTGGCAAGCAAGCTGGGCGTGGTAGCCACTCCTTTAATTCCAGGATGGGGAGGCAGAGGCAGGCAGATACTAACTGTGAGTTTGAGGACAGCCTGGTCTACATAGTGAACTCCATGGCAGCCAGGACTATATATTAAAAGACCTTGCCTCGAAACACCTCCCCCCCCCCACTCCCCACTCCCCACTCCCACCCCTTCATCCCCCCCCCCACACCTAAAGCAAAAAACAAACAAGCAAAGCCCGGAACACTCTCTGAGCAGTATTTGTAGAGCTGCAGGCTATGTTTCCTCATCCACTGGAAATGGCAGGAGCTTCTTAGAGGTCTAGAACTTGAAACAAAATATCCTTTCCCTAGTAACCTGCTCTTCTACCTCCCCACCCCCAGGGCCTTTTAAACTCAAACCTGTATAAACCAAGCACTTGGGCAAATACAGCCTGGATCTTCCTGTGTGGGTCCTAGCTCTCGAAGCAGCAGGGGTTTCTTGTAGGCGTTCACGGTGGTAAGTTGTATTCCTCTGTACTGCCCTGTGTCTCCAGTGGCTGGGGTGGGGCTTGCCCTGTGACCTCAATTCTCTGGTGGATCAAGAAGATTGTTGCTATGCCATTTACTTGCTTTTTGTTGTTGTTATGAAGAACGTGTGGCGTACAAGCCTCCATGCTAGACTAGACACCAGACACACACATATGTAGTATATATTAATATAGATGTACCATATGTATATACATAATAGATACATGTATATACCACAGAGCTATTCAGTTTCCTTTCTTCCTGATTTTAATTTGAAGCCATTTATGTGGTTTGTTGAGAGTACTTCTTCAGCATATTCTTTGTTAGCACTGAGCTGTGCTTCACCTAGCGTTGATGAAGCTCAGGTTTGCCGTAATTTCTTTCCTGATAGGAAATCTGTCACCTTTGTTTTTTGATCAGCTTTCCCAGCGGTCCCCCCCACCCCCGGCTTTTATAATGATTTAATTAACAAGTGAGGTATAAATGGATTCCCTCTCAACTCTGGCTCTAAGTGGAGGATCCGCTGGGATGTGAACAGAAGAGGAACCTGTCCTAATTGAGCATCTCCTTTATGACTAGTCCTCATCTCCCATTAGTAAGGTTTCAGGGCTCCCTGAGTCTGACAGACCGACTTAGCCCATGGGTATGAATCTGCATTAGGAAATGTCAGGAAATGGCACCATTGTGCTTTTCTTTCTGGATATATTTGATTGTTATTTAAGGCTTCTTTTCTTATTGCGTCTCCACGTGAGAGACCCAGTGTGGTGAGGAGAATGCTTGGCTGCTGAGCATGCATGCTCCTGTGAGTGCAGATTCAGCCGCCTTCCTCCTCAGTGCAAAGTTTACTGGGTGCACATGTGCATAAACAGATTGCCCTACAAGGCTGTATCTAGAGTGCTGTCAGGTTACGCACAAGAACTCTGAGCAGTATCAGCTGCTGTGACTGACTCTGGGAGTCAGTACCGCTTCTGCCTTCAGTACCTGCTGCACATGTGACTCCCCTTTGCATCCACATCTCCCCTTCTAAAAATGCAGATGTTAATATTTGGCTTAGTTAGTTCGCACAGTATCTGTCTGAACCTTTGGTTTATATCCTCTGCATGGGCCTAGATTCTGTGCCTGTATTCTGCTGGCATAAGGCAGGGCACAGACAATTGAGTTGAGGAAAAAAGGCAGGCAGACAGACATGCCTCATGTTATGCACAAGGATTCGGGCAGAGGATAGGGTTTAGGATCTCTCACCTTGGCTCCTTTTGGATTTTGGATACTTGTGTAGTCTTTACTGTTTAAGCGTCCGTGATTGGAAAATGTTAAGTCTCAAATGCTGCAAAATCTGGAACTGTGCCCTCGAAAAGGTTTCAGTGGCAGACCTTCCACACCCCAGACTTTGGTATTCAGGATGCTCAGCCTCTAATGAGTAGGGTGCTCTGGTAGCATGTGAAGATGTAACTGCTGGTTTTGCCTGAGAAAGAAGAGCTCCCAATGACAGTTGAATTGCTGTTGCGCAGGGAAAGGCTGGGGGAGATCCCACAGGCAGAGCAGAAAACATTCCCAGAGACACAGGGAAGGGCTGAATGGTAGGAAGAAAAGTGGGGTTTAGGAGAGCGATGGTAAAGTCTTTGGAGATTTTTAAGTAAGAAAATGAATTTCAATGGATGAAAAGAGCAAGAATCAACTGGAAATAGAAGGGCACTAGAGGTAGATCAGTAGGTGTCACTGTGGAAAGTCTGATCAGGACACCGATGCTGGCGGCATAGGTCAGACACTTTTTACAGGCTGGAGGAGTTTGATGGGTCTTTGAAGGTAGTTAGGGTGGTCTTTTAAGGAGTAGTGTGATGCTGGATGAATAGTAGGAGGCTCTAAGTATAGGCGACAGGAAGTTTCTACTAAGGGGAAGTACTTAGTTCACAATTATAGCAGACTGAGTTGCTCACGGGGCATCCAAACAGAGATGCCAAGAACAGTATTGGCCTGTGGAAGCTGATGCTGTGTTGGTGAGATTCTGTGTCCAGTGTGGTACCCAGTAGCTACCTGTGAAATGTGGCTAATGCACAACCTTTACACTTCATTATAATTGATTAAAACCCAAGTAGCAGCTAAGGGCTGCCATGCTGGACCGTGCAGTTGCAGAAAGCATTGTTGAAAGCTCTGATCCGGGGGCAGTGCTAGAGAGGGGTAGGGTGAGTGACCTGCCTGGTCCTCAGAGGTTTGCGGGAACTGGAGGCCCAAAGCAGGCAGTTCTGGGGTAGCTGTGATGGTTGTTGACCTTCTCCAGGGGTGGTGTGGGCAGCTAATTGTTAGGAAGTTGAGCTGTCATGTTTCTGAGACAGCTATGACTACCTAGTTTCTTCCTGGGCTGGCTGTGTTGTGTTTGTAGCTTTAGAAGAAATGGCTTCCTTCGGCATTAAGGGTTTAGAAAATGGAAAACCAGCGTGATTCTCGAAGCACATGCTTTGTCCAACATTCTCCTTGTTTTCCCCAGCATCCCCCCTTTCTGTCTAGTTCATCCTGTTAAGCGGTCATTCCTCACACTGACTGCACATTAGGGAACTCGCTTCTTTAAAAACAAAACAGTAAAGATGCCCAAACTCCACCTCAGACTTGGTAAATCAGCCTGGGGTGGGAAAGGGGTTCAGGGCCCTGTGATTACCAAGCTCCCTGGCTGGCTCAAGTGTACTTCTAGGATTGAAAAGTCTGGTTCTCAGGCATGCTTCCACACCCTTGCCAGGATTCTTTACAACAAAGGGCTTCTGCTGCATTAGCCTGCTTCAGCACTCTTACTTGGTGGGGGATAGTAGTCTCCTGCCATTCTTGGGTTGTACACTCAGGATTATATGTTGACTCTTTTATTCCTCAAGATAAGATTACCAAATTCATATACTTGGAAGCCGAAGCTCAATGAGCCAGACTGGCTTGCACAGGTGTGGTCCCAGCCAATACGTGCTCATTTCATTACTGTTCCTTCTCACACAGTGACATGCATGGAGCTGGTAAACTGAGGTGTGAAGTCTTTCCAGGCTGTGAGGGTCTTGCTATAGGAAGGGACTCATCACAGACATTGCTTCAAAAAGAGTCCTTCTGCCAAATTGAGCTGTGCACACTCATTTTAAACATTTCAAGCTGCTAGCCCGTTCTGAAGCAATAAAAAAAAAAGTGCTTTCTGTGAAACCTCCTAAAATGCCATTTAAGAAGTAGCTGATTGGGCTGGAGAGACGGCTCTGAAGTAAGAGCCCTTGCTGCTGTCACAGAGGACCTGAGTTTGGTGTCCAGCACCCACATCAGGTGGCTTACAACCACCCATAACCCCAACTCTACGTGAACCAGTGCCCCCTTCTGGCCTCTGCAGGAAACTGCACTTATTTGCATAGACACACATACACATATATTTTAAAAACGAAGTACCCAAGTAATAAAGACCACTTCATTGATGCTGATGGGGTTACTCCTCTACCAGGATGATACATGTGTATGCATTTGTGTGCATGCATGAACACTGTTTGGGGAATAAACTTTGTTTTTTTAACTTCAAAGAAATAAACATTTTTCTTTCCATCTGTTCCACCCCCCCCCCCCGTTACCTCCAACTGTGATCAAGGTCATTAAACTATGTTTGTATTTTCCCTTAAGTACCTGCTTTTGTGGTGGTTGTTACAGTCTTACATAGTTACAAGAAAACATCTTTTTTGTGGTTTCTATTAAAGTATGATGGGTGAAGAGTTCTTAATTAATGCTTTTAATAAGGAGCCAGCAATTAGGAGTTTACCATGTTTTGTCCAAGTCTATTGGCAGTATAATGGATGCATGGTATGAATAGTTAAGAAAAAGCTTTCCAAGACATTATTTGATGTTGTAAATAGAATAAAAAAAAAAAGCTTATTTCTTAATGTCAATACGAGATTATAGTTTCATAAGCCAGTAACTCTGCTTATATGTACATCTGTAAAGTAGGTCACTAATAATACAGTTAAATCAGTGTGTGTGTGTGTGTGTGTGTGTCTGTGTCTGTGTGTCTGTGTGTGTGCACTCATACATGCCATGGTGCATAAGTGGAAGTCAGAGGACTAATTGGCTGTTGGTTCTTTCTTTTCGTGATGTGGACACTGGGGATTGAGCTGAGTTTGTCAGGCTTGGTGGCAAAGTACTTTTACTCTATGGGCCACTTCACTGGCTCCAATTTTGATTTTTAAATTGTGTGTGAGTATGATATTTGTGTGTGTATGTGTGTATGAATACAGGCACATATGGCAGTCAAATGTCACATATGGGGACAACCTTGGGTGTCAGTCCCCACTGTCTACCTTGTTTAAGGCAAGGGCTCTTTTCTGTTGTGTACCACAGCACATGCCAGGCTAGCTGTCCCTCAGGCTCCCAGGGAGTCTCCTGTCTCCATAGGAATACAGGATTAGAGATGTGTGCTGCTCCTGTGCCCATCTTTATGTGGGTTCTAGGGGTTTCAGCTGAATTCTTGTGCAAGCAGAGCAGATATGTTTAAATACTAAGTGATTTAAAGTCTCTCAGTAAGATCTTCTTATCTTTATGTTGTTGAAGCAATATTAGGTAGAACAGTGATGGTTGGGGCCATGACCATAAGCCACTACCCAGCGACATCAATGCATATTTAGGATTCTCTTTCTTAGCTTTTTTTTTTAATTATTTATTATTTTTATTTATATGAGTACACTGTAGCTGTTTTCAGACACACACCAGAAGAGTGTGCATCAGATCCCATTATAGATGGTTGTGAGCCACCATGTGGTTGCTGGGAATTGAACTCAGGACCTTTGGAAGAGCAGTCAGTGCTCTTAACCACTGAGCCACCTCTCCAGCCCCTCTTTCTTAGCTTTTGCTAAAGAGGGACACATTTCAGTGATTTTTCTCGATCCTAAGGCAATTTACTTGGTTGTTGGGAAGTGTATGGTGAGCGTGGACGAGGAGCCCAGGCTTAGAGGGCTGAAGATGTAATAGTTTTCTAAAGGGCTCTATCTTACATGCGTGTGTGTCCAGAGCTGTTTCTCCAGTGGCTTAATTCTTGGAGCCTTGTGTGGGCATGTGGCTTCTGTAGTGCAGTTTGAGCATTACCATCATAGCACGTGTCCCAAGGATGGTGGGTCATTGCTGGAGAGAATGAAGCTTGTCTCTTACCATGTTACTGGGGCATTCTCTGCCCACGTGGTAGCATACATTTTTAGAACTGATGGCCGAGTTATCTGGGATGTTCTTTTTTTTAGGTGGGAGGAAGGTTGAGACCAGGTTGTAGTGGACCAGGGTGGGATCCTCTTACCTGTATCTCCCTAATGCTGGAATTACAGGCATGTGTCACCATGCCTGGTGCCCATCTGGGATGCCATTGAAGTTACTGGTTTCAGGTTTTTATTTCTGTCTTCAGATTATTTATAAAAGCAGGACACATTTTTTAAAAGGGAAACCGAGCTACTTTTAAAAGGTAAATCCCAATTAAGATCTTTACAAAGGTGAACATGCAGCCCAGTGATTTCCTAGCTCTCAGTGTCAGTCTTGCCCAGTGGCTGGTGAGCTAGGCTGGCCTGAGAGGCTCTGCTCATTGTCAGTCTTAGGTCATGGTTTCAAGCTTCGTAGTCTCAACTCTGAGGAGGCCTAAAATGGCATTTTTACTAAAATATGAGTGTTAAGGTTCAGGTTACTCCATGAGCAGTTCCCCACACAGCTGGGAATTCACGCTCCCACTTTTGTGAAATGAAGGGTGCAGGGTTCTGGCATGGCAGGGCCCATTGTCCATCTCATCTGGAAGCAGATATCCTCAGCTAGACACTCATCACATGAACTTTCAGCTCTGAATAAAGCAGACAAGTGATGTGGAGTGGAAAGTGAAAGCAGACTTTAAGCCTCTGATGTGAGTGCCTCAGGTGAATCTTGTCTGAGTGCTTCACAGGAAGCTCTGAGCATCAGGAGGGCCTTTCAGGGGTCATTTCTGGGTCTTCCTGATGTCCTAGTGTGGTGGGCTCACATCGGAGACCTGAAAGCAGACGCCCTTTGATATAGCCTTTCCACAACTTCAAACTTAAGGAACAGTTACTGGGGGGTCGGGAGGAGGAGTCAGCTGAGGTCACTTGTTTTCCCACATTAGAGAATGGTAATGCTGCTTTTTTTTTTTTCTTTTAGCCATAGGCGAATATGAAGACCTTCGAGCGGAGAACCAGAAAACAAAGGAGAAGGTTCGTATGATACCCCTCCCTTTTCTTACAAGTGTGAATGTCTAGGCAGCACAATGCATTGTTCAGCCACCAATTTCAGTTAAACATGAATGAGAGAGGGTCCCCCCTTCCTTTTCTCGTGTGTGTGTGTGTGTGTGTGTGTATGTGTTAAGCTAATATCAACTCCAGGCTCCAGATGGTAAAGAATAGCAGGCTTGCTACAGTGGGCATCGCCCTGAAAGATTAAGGACGCAGCTAAATGTGTAGCCAGGTGCCAGGCCAAGCCTTGCAAAAACTCACGGATTATACTTTTCTCCAGTAGTCAGACTTTGGATGCTGGTGATGAGCTGGGATTGTTGGGTGCTAGAGGGAGCTAGGTGTTGGTGTTTAGCTAACTATCTTCATACACCATTTGCATGTTTGCTTCTGCTATCCCTGTGAATGATAAACACTCAGTGTGACTACAGAGGGAATAATACACATGCAGTGTGACTAGAGGAAGTACAATGAATATTTTCATAGGATCTGAAAATTTTGTTTTGAACTATTAAGTAAACGGATTCTGTTTTCTTTTGTGAACTTCCTCTTTTGTCTCTTAAAAAATCTTAAGATTTGTGAGTGTTTGCTGTATGTGAGAGCTTCATGAGTGTGTAATCCTAGCACTTGGGAGGCTAAGGCAGAAGGATTGCCGTGAGTTTGAGGCTAGCCTGGGCTATAGACTGAGATCTTCTATCAAAAAGCAAATGGAGATTTGTGAATGTTTATTTATGTACGTGTGCACTTTTCTCTCCTGTCAACGGAGGTGGGAAATAGAAAAATAGAAGCACTAAATAGAAAACAAAATGGAGAAAGAAAAACAAGAACTATGGGTTTGTCTTTAAAATTATATAAAAATTTAAAATGTATTTTTTTTAACTTAAAATCACTAAATAACATGATTTTATCAAGTAAGATAGGCAAAATATTTTAAAACTGTGTCCCTACTAGAATATGGATTAAGAAGTCTGTGGTAGTTTTAAAATAAGAACAAGATTATGATTGCTATAATCATGATGCCTCGTCTTTAAATTTCAGAACAAGTGTTATAACAACAGTTAATAGTTGTAAAATCTGTAGCACATTCAGACTTAATTTACTGGGCTCTTAAGAACAATTTTAGACTTTTTCAATCATTAATTTACAGTTGCCTGGGTATAGTTTGGCTGATGGTAGTACTGGTAAGTGCTTTAGCTCAGTTACTATTATATTTGTTTTTTAGATTGCTATTTTAAATCTGGTTTTTAAGGCTCTCTTGCTTTTAACAATATTTATTTATCTCGATTATCGGCGTGGCTGTATCTATTATGTAGGCATGTAGATATAAGTGCAGGTGCCAGAAGAGGCTCCACCCATCGTGTGTGCTGGGAACTGAACCTGGCTCCTCTGTAAGAGCAGCAAGCCCCTTCAAACACAGTGCCACATCTGAGCCCCCCCCCCCTTGTCTCTGAAACCTCATCTCCCTTTCTTTCTTTCACTACTGAGGGAATGGTTAGATGGGGTAATTGAAAAAAAAAATCCAAGTGGAAAAGGAACTAATAACTTTCTTTCTAAAGCAAGAGAGCCATCGAGAATAGTTCGAAAGAAGACTTTCAGATCTGTCGTCATAACTCCCCCAAACAGAGAAGTCCCAGGGACGTCAAATCTTCGAGGGGATGTGCCTAGACCCTGGGTCCTGGAATCTCATAATTTTAAAGTGAATTTCCTGGGTTGCTCAGGGTAGGTACTTTGCTGCCCTTTGTTTAGAGGTCTAACCAGCCTTCAGTTCCAGGAGGAGGTTGACAGAGTCTGCTTTGCATCTGCTTTTGGGCAAACAGGGAGGGGGGAAGCCAATGAGGTTGGAGAGGTAAGATGGCTCAGCAGGTTAAAGACCCTTGCTACAGAAACCAAAGGTCCCAAGTCTGATCCCCTGAATCCATGGTAGAAGACAAGGACCTTTTCCCCAGAGTTGTCTTCTGGTCTCCACTGTGGCACATACGTGTGTCGTACATACATACATACATACATACATACATACATACATACATCATACACACACACAGTAGTAATATGTAGAAAGTGTATTTAAATAGGAGGAGGGAGAGCGAGCTGGGATTGCTTCATGTGCCAGAGAAAGAAAAGGACAGAAAACCCTGCAGCAGAAGAGGGAAGAGATTTTGCATGGTTTGTTTTGTTTTCTCTTTAATGTTTCTTAATCCATGATTATCCGTGGACCCTGAAATGCTCTGAAACAGTGGTCTGTAACACCTGCTCTCCCTCTTGGCCGCAGCTGTTTAACTCAGAGCCACTTTCTCTGGTGAGGCTTGCAGTAAACTGTTGTGCGCAAGGGATTACAGGTTGGTTAAAAGAAGGGCCGGCCCAGTAAACCGGTTCCTTGCTCTTTGAGCAGAGGACGGCCTGACAGACTTGCAGCATCTGTAGGCGTTATTGACCTGTTTCTGTCCTAATTCTTTAAAAATAACTATTAATAGAAACGAGAAGAAAAGAGCTGAAAGCAATATGGAATGCTGTGTGTTGGGTAAGACAAAGGGGAGTGAATGGTTTTAAGTCTACCCTACTCTGTTTACCTTCTATTAACAGACTGGCTTGCTTATTACTGCAGATTTTTTCCCCAAAGAGGGGGTCGTTACAAAGGAGAGAAGTGTATAATAAAAGCCTTTTATACGACATAGAATGAGTAAAAGCAGCTTTAGTTCCGGAGGCCGTAAATGGAGGACATCGTTTTCTCTGGGAAAGCACTTTCTTGTGCCCGGCTGTGTGGGCTTTATCCTGTCTACATCAACAAATACAGGCGGCCATCTTTCCTCTGTGGGGTCCCAGCCCACAGTTAAATTAAATCCATTGTGGGCAGTCATCAGAAGGATTCTTTTCTTTTTATCATAGTTGATGCAATATAGGGAAATTTGGCAACGTAGAGGGAGGGGGAAAAATGGCAAGGTATGACTCCCGACTGTGCGCCTGCAAGTCTAGTTGTCCTTGTTGCCAGGCCAGGAACCTTGCTGATAAGAGACAGCAGATCTGCTTCCTCTTAATCAGACCTTGGTGGCTGCTGCAGCCTCCTCAGAGCATCCGAGTTCTGCACAGGAGGCAGCAACTCAAATGGTTCTGTTTACTGAGAGAGCAGTACGGGGCATCTGCACCCTCTGACCTCTATGACAAATGGTTTAGACAGACTGTTTTAGCCTCATTTTACACAGCGAAAATAAGAGCTCGAGAAAGTGAGTTTCCTGAGAACCTACAGGAGTTTAGTGGCAGTCCGAATTCCTACCTGGGTCTTAGAACCTCCATGTTCTTTTACAAACTGGTAAACTTAAGAGAGTAAGTTGACTGTTCTATCTGTTATTCCTCTGGTATTGTTTTGTTTGAGATACATTGTCTCATTGACTTAGAACTTCACCAATTGGCTAGGCCAGCTGGTAGCAGCCCATGGGGATCCACTAGGCTCTGCCTCCTCCCTTCTTGGGATCACAAGGATGTGTTACCACGCCCAGGTACCTTATGTGGGCTCTAAACTCAGGGCCTCATGTAGGGCAGCAAGCACCTTACAGACTGAGCATCTCTATCTTTTTAATGTTAATGTATGAATTTTCCACAGCAAATTTATCAGAACCAATACTCTTCTGGGTCACGATTGTACCTCTGGTTTGTTTATATTGAAAAACTGAAATTTAAGTATCAAATTAATCTCTTATTAGGAAAATTCGTGTATGTACATATACCTGTATAAGGTAAGGCAGAGCACTGGAGGAAGAGGAATGTAAGTCTTAGGGGTGGACCGATGGGTTTTTGTTGTTTACATTTATCTATTTGGTGTATGTGTATGTATGTGTATGTATGTCAGTGTGCGCACTACAGTACATATGTGGAAGTCAGGTGATAATTTGCTGTAGCCAGTCAGGGCTCTCCTACCATTTGGGTCCAGGGATCTACCTCAGGTCACCAGGTTAGGAGGCAATCTCCCTAACCCATCTCGCCAACTCTGGGCTACCGTTGTAACTTATCTCTTCCCCTGTAGCCCTTTCTCCTGCCCTAACAATGGGTGTTGGTCATTTGTGGTTTTCATAGAAGTCTTTGAAGATGGAATCAGAATCTGTTTGAGTTTATAAGGAAGGTGATTGAAGGAAAATCTGTTGGCTGAATGCCTTCAGGCCACCAAAGTATGAAGGAAAATATATGAAAGTTTAGGTTCGGACCACATATGTGGCAGAGGAGGGCCTTGTTGGCCATCAGGGGGAGGAGAGGCCCCAGTAAAGGGGAATGTCAAGGTGGGAATATGGGAGTGGGTGGGTGGGTGGGTGGGAGGTGGAATTCCCTCATGGAGGGGGGGGAGGGGGATAGGTGGTTTCCAAAGAGGAGACCTAGAAAGGGGGAAACATTAGAAATGTAAATAAAGTATCAAAAAAAATATGTTTACTGTATAGCTTATATGATGCCCCATTTTGAGACACAGTGACTAGTACAATTTTCTGATGTTCTTGAGATTTTTCTAAAATAAGATATTTGAAACTCACACAACTATTTATGTAAGAAAAAAATTCATTTTACCTGCTCTATATTAATAAAATAACATTACAAAAAAAAAAAAAAAAGAAAGTTTAGTAAATCCACTAACGAAGAGACACAGACCAGTTGACAAAGAGCTGTGATATCACCATTGTTGTGTGAGTCTCTACAGTTTGGATGGGACAAGCAAAAACAAGGTGACCTGATCTCTGCTTTTAACCCCATGTGCAAACTTTTAGTCTCGTTTAATGACAGATTTACAAATCACTTATCTCTAAGCCTCCTCAAGCTCTCTTACAAGTAGAAAAATAATTTTTTTTTGTAATAAACCATCTGTATATTCCTTATGTGCTTGTCACATCGACCAAGAGGATTTATTATTATCTCAATGTTAAATAGGAAACAAGCACGTGGTAAAACAAAAACCCTAAGATTTTTATGTGTGTTATCTGGTCTTTAGCAAGAGGATACCAGCCTCTTTCCATTATTTTTCCCATTTTGCAAATGGTACAAATCAACTGTATGTGAGAAGGGTAGGGGGCCTGTTGCATCAATGTTAACAAACTCTTCTATGTCTATTGGGGGGGAGGCATTCAAAAATGCATGGCTATGTGTTTTAGAATCAGCCGAACAAAACATGCTTCTTTTTCTGCTGTGTTTCCATCACTGTGTTCAACCAGTAGTTGCCCTTCCGCAGTCGAAGAGCCTGCTCCTATGACTTGCTCGAAATCTTTGTCATAACCCGTTAGGGTTGGGTTTTCTTCTTCTTCTTTCCTATGTTAGGGAAAAGCCTCATTGAGCTTTGAAGGAGTGGCATTCATATTTCCACATTTCTCAGGGGGTCGGTGGTGTGTGTGTGTGTGTGTGTGCGCGCGAGCGCACACACGCACACACACACGTGGGCATGTATGCACACACAGTGTGTAGAAGAGGAAAAATCTGTATAATAGAAGAATGGCTACCATTAAATAGTATTTATGTTTAATGTTATGTTCAGGGATTGAGTTTTGAAATGCATAAATGTTTAAGTGGCTGATTAGAAGTCCCTTGGGTGAGTTACTGTCACAGTGCATCAGGCATTCTGTCAGCCTGCCAGGGACAATGAATGAAAAGAGAAGAGAGGGAGACAGACACTTCCCAAGACTTGTTTCAAGAAGCAAAATATATGATAGTGTTTGCATCTTGGCTCAGTTGTCTTTTGTTACAGTTCCATCCTCTTGTGTAATATTCAGAGGTGAAGGTCCCAAGTATATTATTTTAAAAAAAAAAAAAATCAATAAAGAAGCCACTCTAAAGAGCAAGATCTGCACCCATTATGTTAACTGTTCATGCATAATACATCCACATACATGCGGCTTCTTTGAGATGGAGTGGCAAGTGGTTGTGCCAGAGAAAAAGTAATTACTTAGCAGTTTGAAAGTGAAAATGAGTCTCTCATTAACAGCAATCTATCCAGAAACAAAGAGCGAGGGTCTCAGTTCTGATGACATGTGCTTCCATCTCACACACAATACCTAGAGTTTAGAGACCGCTGCATGACAGCTTGGGTGGGGGGGGGGCTGCTCCTCCTTTATCGCCTGTGAGAATTGGAGGGAAAGAATTTTCAATTGGAAGAAAGAAGAACTCCAAAGGAGAAAGGGAGCAACAGGATTCCATGTAGAGGGAATGGCTGACAGGACTGAGGGATAAGCCTGTACAAATCCAGAAAGCACAGGCTGGTGGAGCCATGCTCACCTAGATGGAAAACAGACTGGATGGTCCTCTGTCTGTGCCACCAAAGACTCTAAAGCAGGCCCCAGTGTCTGGATCTGATGCTGTGAGCATTTTCAAATAGTCTAGCTGGAATATGAAAGGAATAAACTTTAAGAAAAAATGGTGTGGGGCTAAACCTTCTTTCAGGTCACATAATTGTCCAAGTTCTGTCTGTACAATCCTGCAGTCTTTCCGTCATTGTAGCCCACGTCCTTTGTCCTTAGACCCTACTCTTCTCATTATTGACTTTTGTTGGTGGATCCTAAGTTTGGTGAGACTACAGAATCTAGCATGTTCTCCACCAGGTCCCTGTCAGCATTGAACACAATGCCCCGAACTAGAGCAGTGATTTTCAACATGTTTGTCACAGCCCCTTTGCAGTGGTCCAATGACCCTTTCACAGAGGTCACCTGAGACCATTGTAGAACATAGATATTTACATTGTGATTCATAACAGTAGCAAAATTACGGTTATGAAGTATCAGTGAAAGAATTTTATGGTTGGTGGTCAGCACAACATAAGGAGCTGTATTAAGGAGTCGCAGTATTAGGAAGGTTGAGAACCACTGCTCTAGAGGCAGGTGGGTACACAGAGGAAGGGAATAGAGACATCCAATGTTTCCAGGAGATAGTTGTTCAGAATTCCACTTCAGTCTCTGTAAGGTGTTTGCCTACCTGTCTGTCAACTTTTGTCCTGTAGGTGTGTGGAAACAGCATATGAATATATCTTTTGGGCTCCAAACTGTTCCTTTGATTAGTTGGCAATTCTTTGTCTCTTGTACGTGCTGGGATGATATTAGCGGAAATCGGACACAATTTGGAATGTTGAGGTTTTTTTGCATAAATCACACCCACAGCAGATTATAAATCTTGTCTACATCTACCCGGTGCTTCTGATGAACCCAGAAAAAGAGACATTTATGTTGACAGTGTTGGCTGATAGGTAGAGAGGGGGCAGGGAAGATACCAGTTCATTCTGGAAGATACCAGCTCATGCCATTCCACCCCAGCCCAGCCTCTCATGCTCTCAGATAAGCCAGGAGAGCTTTTCACAGGCCTAAGTGAGCATTAATGATGATGTCTGGAAAATATCCTGGGCTTCTCATACAAAGGACTTTTAAAACCACCAAGACCAACCTCTTGTCAATCTATCACTTTCTAAAGAGTCAAACCAAGTCTGCAGACTAGCCGGAATGTTATTCCATTTCCTTAAAGCTGCCAGCACTCAGGCCACTGGGTTCGACTCCAGCCCTGAGCTATAGAGCATTGTTGGGCTTCCTGATTAAATGATGTAGTCCAAAGAACATCTGTTGCTATTACAAAGTTTTCACAAGCAATTCTCAACACAAAAAGAGACGGTCCTTACAGATGGTACAGCTGCCTGGGCAGGGTAGAAGAGAAAGAAGGGTACAGGCGTCTTTGCAGCACAAAGATGAAGCAGTGCTGTGTGCCCATGCTCCCTGCAATGTCTCTGCATTGGTAGAGAGGGAGAAGAGTTGGAGGATGTCTCTGCCTTTACCTGAGATGATGTCGTAAATGAGTGTTTGCATTCTTGCTCGGTAAGTGGGTGCATCCTTCCTATTTGATTAGTTCTGGTGTGGAATCAGTAAGCTGCATTTGCAGCATGTGTAACCCCCCTCCCACCCTTTCAGCCTTTCAGCATAGCAGATGGTAAATTCAGTGGCTGCCAGTTCTATCATAATGTGGTTGCAGAAAATAGAAAGCAAAGCAACATGAAAACCCCTGAGAGAGCACAGCTGGGGTTGGGACACAGCTTGTGACTGTGTTGGTACTAGAGGTTAGTGTGTGCTGGGCGCTACAGAACCGCTTCCCTGCACCTTGGACTAAAATCTGTTATTAATTAGAGTGTCCACCTGGGTCTTAAGAGCAGAGAGCACCTGCATCAAGTCTCCCCTCTGGGCAGTTAGAACAGGCCCGCCTATGAAGGCCAGGCACTACTGCTGACCAGGAAATGTGAGTCTGAGATGGTGGTTGGTGTGTGAAGGAATCGAGTGCTTTTCCAGTCTGACTGGGTAGAGTGCTGAGGCCCATTCCTGTTTATATTCTCATTATATAAAGTTTTAATGAAAACTGGCTATATAAGGGGGAACTGGATACCCTGCTAATTCCTTTAAATGGGATTTTGAGAGGCACAGCGAGACACTCCAGTGTTTGACATCATATACTATCCTATAACACCATCTCATGATGAAGATATGTCTACAGAGAACACCTCATACTTGCAGAAATGCTGGATGGAGAAGTGAAGAGAAAAACACCAGCTTTGTTGTACTGGACGATCATGACTCAAGTCTTCTGGTCTCGTCAGAAATTTGGATTCTGTTTGAGCCTTCAGCTCTATTGTGTATTGTTGCAGTGGGGTGAACAGCCTGGCAGAAGTTTGGGGGAGGTCCAAAGTAAACAGGAACCAGTTACAGAAAATAAGAGGAGCATTCAGAAGCAGCTGGCCAGCAGTGTCATGGTTACAGGTTGTATGGTCTATCATTGCTCACCCAGGTGTGAAAAGCTGATTTGAGAATCCAGAGCTCTGAAGAGAATTTTTAATACATAAGAAAACAACAGTAAATGTAGTCTGTCTGTTAAATTGGAGCTGGGAGCCGTATGAGACAGGGTGTGTTTTTACAGAGGATGGAGTCCCACAGGAAACCTTAATGAAACAGCATGTCCTCTGAGGGAAATAATGTCTGGTCAGCCTGACTCGTGTATGGGGAGAGAGGGCTAAGATAGAATTTAATGGTCAGCTTTACTGACTCAGCCCTGCGCACCTGCTACTTGTGTTGTGTATCCTTCATGGGTGTGTCCTATAGATAAAGATGTGTGTGTGTTTCGTGCATGTGAGTGTGCAGGTGCCAATATATTCACATGGAAGCTAGGGGAGAATTTTCAAGTGTCATGCTTTGCCACTCTACACCAGATCTCTTGCAATCTGTTTCTCTCCCAAAGCTAGAATAAAAGTACATGGCCATGCCGGCTTTTGCGTGGATGCTGAGAACCTGAACTTGGATTCTCATGCTTGCCCTATACTCTAATCTAACACTAAGCCATCTCACTGTCCCTGACATGGGCTTTGATAGCTCAGTGGTTCTTTAGTATAGCAGGCCATACATATTCTCTTAAAGAAGGAATACATTTTATCCCAAGGGTAGTCAATGTTACTAACTTAAAGAAGGAATACATTTTAACTCAAGGAAAGTTAATGTTACCAACTAAAGGAATACATTTTAACTCAAGGATAGTTAGTTATCAACCAAGGAGATAATGAGCAATGAATGACTCCTTATCTCAGAAACTCCTAGAATCTCAGCTGGGTAAAGTGCACACATATCACGCTGGGCAAGCCGCACTGACACCTGGTACTACTGAGGCTGTGGAAAGATTTTTTTTAAGATTAATTTTATTTTTAATTATGTGTCTACATGTGTGTGCCTGTGTGAGTGTATATGCACCCTAGCACAGTACCCTTGGAGACCAGAAGGGGTCATCAGGCTTTTCTGGAGCTGGAGTCAGTCACTTGTGAGCTGCATGGCAAGAGGTGCTGAGCTGGCATCCTCTGGTGCTCTTAGCTGCTGAGCTACCTCTCCAGCCTCTGAGAGGGATCGTGTTTGGAAATACAAAAAAAGTGTCGTTGCTGTGAGTTTATTCTTGCTTCTTGCCTTGTCAAAGTTACATCTCATCTTGAGTTTAACATCTCTTTCTCTTTTTCATTTCAGTGTGACAAAATTAGGCAAGAACGAGATGAAGCTGTTAAAAAACTGGAAGAGTTTCAGAAAAGTATGTAAGCATTTCATGGAGTAATAATCACTTGGCTTTGGGGAGTGTGTGCATAGACCCAGTGACTGCAGGTGTACTGGTCATACTATCAAGAGAACGAAAGCAGTCCCCATTTGCGAAAAATAAAAATGCCCTGGCATCACTGTGATTTTCAAAGAAATGGAATAAGCATTAATATCCTATAAATGTCTTAAAAATATTAAACTTATAGTAAGAAAAGTTTGCTATGGGAAAAATCAAATGAAAACAAAATTAATTGGTTACCTTCACTCCCTGAGAAAAGCCAAAATTAGTATTTTATATTCTATCCTGTGTGGTCTTTCATGTATGCAGTATATGTTTCGATAAAAAGTGTATAGTTTATATACCATTTTAGAACCTTCTTTCAGTAAACATTATGTGTATTTTGGCATTTGAAACATAGATCGATTCTAATTATTGTCTTTTTTAGTCTGTATTATCTAATCCACATACATGATAGATAACAGTATATACACTATAATATTGTACCTATTGGCTCTCTATCCTTCCCCACCTTCTAAGGGCTAACCTCTACCACAGTTATATATGTAGTCTGTCATTTCATGGCCTTATATTTTTGTTTATGCCATATGGATCATGAAATATATGTATAGAGTAACTATATAAAATATTTTTGGTGCTTAAGATATAATCTGTCCCCAGCACTTGGGAGGCAGAGGCAGGCGGATTTCTGAGTTCAAGGCCAGGCTGGTCTACAGAGTGAGTACCAGGACAGCCAGGGCTATTACAGAGAAACCCTGTCTCGAAAAACCAAAAAAAAAAAAAAAAAAAAAAAAGATATAATCTGTCATATAGTTATATTGATACACATATCTAGAATTCATTTTTATTGCACAGTAGTATATAAATATGCTATGTATTTTTTGTTGGATACTACACATTTTTGTTCAGCATGTCTTACACACACGATCAGTGATTATATATAATATGACAGCTATACAGTAATAGGGTGCTGTAACTTTGTTCTTTCAATGTTGTTTCCATTTTTTTTTTTTTAAGCACCATCAAGAATGCCTTGCAGGTACTCATGTCTTTACAGAATCTGATCAGTTTCTTGGGTTAGTTCAAGGAAAAAGAGTTATGACAGGGCACATAGCTACCGAAATTTCACTGCATACTTATAATAAATGTACTCTTAACAGGAGAGATCTTATTTCAAGAGTTCTACATGCAGAATGGGAATGCACTGGGGGAGGGGGAAGGATACAGCCCCTGCCTATACGTGTGAGGAGGCCCTGGGTCGAATCCCAGCATCCCAGTCAATCAGTCTGTGGAAACAGACTTTGGGAGGCAATGAGTATGTCTGTGGCCTCCATGGTGAATGGTTTATTCCCTTCATCAAGCTATGCATACTAACTATGTAAGCTACTTCCAGGTGTCTTAGACCTCACTCAGTACAGCAGTTAAGGAAGGAGCAAACCTCCATTTTATGGAGTTGTCATGTTTGAAATCACTCTTGCTAAGTTATGTCCTTAGAAAAGCAATAGTAATTTTCTTCTAAATTTTTACTAGCTTATTTTTTTAAATGTGACATAAATCTGTTATTTATCCTCTAAATCAGAACATAGCTGATCAGATCCAAAAATGTCATATGGGAATATGTCATGGGCAAAGAGCCAGGCATTACAAGAAAATAATCCTCTCCCTTGCAAGTTGGACCTTTCTAGATCATTCTGCAGAGGCTCTGAAGTCAGGCAGCGTGTATTGACAGTCCCTCATGGCAAAGCATTTTACCTTTCTGAAAACTGAAACAGTCCATAAAGCATGATAGTTAAAATCCAAAGGCAGTTTATTCCGTCACTTGACTACAACAAAGAACACCACAGGGTAACCTTGTTGGGATTTTAACGTCTGTGGAGGACCAGAGACAAGATAGAAATACCGCTCGCTTGTGAACGGATGAACGGTGGTTGCTTTGGACGCTCTCCTTCTCTAGTGTAGGACTGATGGCATCTGAATGAATTCCCCTGGAAAGAGCAAACCTGTGGGAACTGTTGTTGGTTCCTGTGCTTCAGTTATTGATAACGACAGAGTGCTGTGCTGCATGCAGTGGACTGTTTCGTGTTTCTGATAGTTCAGTTTACAACAGCATGCTTTCATACAGGTAGGTGGTAGGTCGGGATTTGCCTCCTGTATTTGTCAAGAATGGGAACAACTTTTCCAC
>CM052703.1:2036048-2077878 GCA_028551405.1 Uromys caudimaculatus
TATTACCCCTGAAAAAATGTCAAGGTTAGAGATGTTTCTGGCCATTTAGTTCTGCTTTATGAATTTGAATATTAACATAATAAGAACTTCGGACAGACTTAGGAAGTAATACATATTTTTTTTTTTTTGTATTTAATTTAGAGAGAAAAAATTTCCCCCATGAGTTTAATCATAATTGCAGGTTAATTAAGCTTAAATGAAGCAAAAGTAATCTGTCTTTGTGTTATGTGAGCCCGGTGCTTTTTCTAACTTTGTTGGGTTTCACATTCAGTTGCGCTTTAATTTTTTTTTTCCTGGTATGCCAAATCAATGAAAGTCAGTCTACGTATATAAAGTTCAGGTTGAGAGTCTGAGGTTTTTCTTCTGTCTAGAAATGTGGGTGGGAAAACTTCACTTTTTTTTTTTGGTTACGCTTCAAAATATCATTATAGTTCAGAATTATCATGTCTTTAAATCTCAATTTACATAAAACAGCTACCAAAAAAAATCTAAAGATTAAACAGTTTTTCAAGTGTTAGTAAAATACCAAGTAAAATTTGATATTTGTTTTTCCTTCCCTCAATGATACTGTATGTTGCAATAAACAACTTAGGAGCACCTGTTTTCTCACCACATGGCTTGTAAGTCTTGGTGCCACCCTGACTTAACCTGGAGTTCCTGAAATAACAGGGACTAGCTTGTCATTGCTGAAGATGAGTGTCACAAACTTAGCTAACCACACTGTCAAACAGCCACAAGATCGACTTGAGATTTATTTTTCCTTTATTTCTTATGAGCTTGCTTTCCATATTAGATCCACAAGTTAGGTCTAGGCTAATCAAAAGCTTATCAAAATATTGCCATTCTTTATTTATGGAAGCTACTTTTGTTTACTTATCTGTTGCCATGGAGATAGCAACATTTTTTTTAAAAAATAGATACTTTAGGGGCGGGAGTGCTAGCTTTTGTGCTTACTGTGCAAACATGAGGACCCCGGTTTGAGCCCCAGCACCACACAAAAAATCAGGTGGGGTGACATGTGCCTGTAATTTCTGCACTGGGAAGGTAGAGACAGGTGAATGAAAGCTTAGCTGACTCAACAGAGGCAGAGAGACAGACAGAGACAGAAAAAGGCAGAGAGAGACAGAGACAGAAAGAGGCAGAGAGAGACAGAGAGAGGCAGAGAGAGACAGAGACAAGAGAGACAGAAAGAGGCAGAGAGACAGAGACAGAGATGCAGACAGGCAGAGACAGACAGAAAGAAAGAGGCAGAGAGAGACAGAGACAGAGATGCAGACGGGAAGATAGAGACAGACAGAAAGAGGCAGAGAGAGACAGAGACAGAGAGACAGAAAGAGGCAGAGAGAGACAGAAAGAGGCAGACAGAGACAGGTAGAGACAGAGAGGCAGAGACAGAGAAAGACAGAGGTAGAGAGAGACAGAGAAAGAGTGAGGCAGAGAGACTTTTAAACAATTACATATGTAATAGTTGAGAAGGTTTGTAATTTGTTTTGTGCATTTTTCTTTCTGCATACATACATTAGCTGAGATTTAATCAAAGGCAACTTCTGAGGAGCCTTTTAGTCATGGCCAAAGGTCTAGCTGTAGGAAGAATTGAAACATTCTTGGTCATGTGGCAGTGTGTGGGCTTCTGGAATAGTTGACTAATTCTTGAATGCTGAGCCTCCTTTTCTTCTTCATTCCTAGTTTCTCATATGGTCATAGAGGAAGTGAATTTCATGCAGAACCACCTTGAAATAGAGAAGACATGTCGAGAGAGTGCTGAAGCCTTGGCGACGAAGGTGAGCCTGTGCCAGTCGGGGGGGGGTGAGCCTGGGCTCTGTGTGTGCCAGCCAGGGGGTGAGCCTGGACTCTGTGTGTGCCAGTCAGGGGGTGAGCCTGGACTCTGTGTGTGCCAGCCAGGGGGGTGAGCCTGGGCTCTGTGTGTGCCAGCCAGGGGGTGAGCCTGGACTCTGTGTGTGCCAGCTATGGCTTGTGTCTGGGCTTCTGTGCAACTTGGTCTTCTAAGGAGCTGCTGCTCTCCTGTTCTCTGTTCCTAATTCTTCATCCACTTGTCTGCTCTGATAAGGAGGTGTAAAGGTTCCAAATCCTGGAATAGGATCCTGTAAGTATCTGCTTGTGTACAAAGCCCATTTCTAATTATAAAAGTGCTCTCCCTCTCCTCTCTCCTCTCCTCTCCTCTCCTCTCCTCTCCTCTCCTCTCCTCTCCTCTCCTCTCCCCTCTCTCTCTCTCTCTCTCTCTCTCTCTCTCTCTCTCTCTCTCTCTCTCTCCCTCTCTCTCTCTCTCTCATCTGTGTGTCTGTGTGTGTGTGTTGCCAGCATTTGTACCCACTTGACCTGGAGAAGTAGTCCCCAGGGTAGATGTTACACTAGAGTTTTCCGCAAGAACACAGACATTTTCTGCTGGAGTCTGATGGAAGAGTCAGCCCGAGCCTTACATTTCAGGTGGTTATTTATGAAAGCAGAGGAGGGCATGTGGAAGGTGACCTCCAGCACGACGCTGATTGCCTCTAGCTGATGATTTTACCAAGTGTGTAATTTTCTATATTCTGTCTCATCAGAATTACATTATTATTAAAGAATGTTTTTTATCTCTGTCTTATGTATTTTGGGTAAAAAGCGTCCATCAGAAAATGGGTTACAGCAATTTCCAGGCAAATTTCATTAGTAATGCTGGTTGTGTTCGGTGCTACTCTTCATATCTCCCACATCCAAAGTATTTCTTTGGATGTGACGGAAGTTCTACTATCAACAAATAGACAAATAAATAAATGTATTTAATTCATATGCATTAGCAGTGTGCTTGCTAATGGTATGTGCTTAATTGTTTGCATAATGACACTGCACTAAAATTCATAAGATACTGAATCAGAACCTAACTAGGAATATGAATTTCCATGTGAACTTCTTTCCTGCTACTGGTCTGATGCATGCATAGCATTATGGGTCCCTGCTTTGATAGAATGGATTCACTCACACTGCTTGCACTGCCTACCCATACCTGGAATTTTTCAGTCCAGTATATGGGATACTCCTTTCCTTCCCTTTCCTTCTTCTGGGAGGAACAGAGAAACAATGTATTTGGTCCAGGTTGGTTTCCCTGAATCTAGTGCCCAAGATGGTGTCTACATTATATCCATTCAGATGAAGACACCCCTACCTCTTAGTATTGACAGTTTAGGGAAAGCAAGGGCTTACAGTTAACACTTGCACATTTGTACATTTTATTTCTAATTGTGTCATTTGGAGTATGTGTGACTCTGAGCAGGTTAGTTCTGCTTTCTGGTCACCTCAGGTGACAAGGTGGACAGTGGTTAGAGTAAAGAATGGTGTGTGGGGTGATTCTTCATGATACTTTGTAACTGTTGGTCCAAACATTGCCTTCTTTAAAAGTTATTTTGTCTCTTCTACTCCTTTGTATTTTATGTGCGTGTATGTGTCTATTTATGAGTTTGTCTATATGTGTATGCTTGTGAATATGTGTGTACATGTATATGTGTGTATACATGTGTGTAGAGGTGTGTGTACATGTATATGTAGCCCAGAGGTCACCTCAACTTTGAGCATCTTCCTCTATCATTTTCTACCTAATATTTAGGAACAGGGTCTCTTGCTGAACCTGCAGCATGCTGTTTCAGCTAAGCTGCCTGGCCCACAAGTCCCTGGGACCCACTTGTCTCTATCTCTAGGACTGAGGTCACAGTCAAGTTCTACTATTCCTGGTGTTTTACACAAGTGCTGAAGATCCAAAGTCAGGTCTTTATGCTTTCATTGCAAGCACTTTATCCACCAATCCATCTATCCCATAGCCGCAGTGTGGTGTAACTATTAGTATGTTGCAAAACTTTCAGGTGATGGATGGATTAATTTCTGTTCATCAATCACTGTGCTAAACCCTAAACCCATTCTTATAATGGGACCCTTAGTACATACCATTTGTCTCCCAATCTGTAAGAAGTCTTTGTAAAGTAGACATATAGTTTGGTTTTGAGAATGTATAATGAACTCTTGGAGCTAAAAAAAATTAAAAAAACAGACTAAAAAAAAAAAGTGGAGTTGAGGGAGTTGGAGAGATGGTTTGATGTTTAACAGTGTGTGCTGCTCTTGCAGAGGACCTGAGTTCAATTCCCAGCACCCACATTCAGCAGCTCATATAGAATCTCAGCTGCAAAGCATCAGATTTCTTCTGGACTTTGTGGGAACATTTGCTCTTATGTACACCCCCTATACAGATACCTACAACAAAATTTTAAAAAATAAAATTCAAATGGTACATTTTTCTGTTGTAATCTGACAAGTACAGCTCCTCTGTTTTGCTAAAATGTGCAGGTTACATTGGTCAGTGACCATGTACTTGAAGCTTTACCATCCAAAGCTATCTAGTTTACTCCTTTCTTCTGAGTGCTGTGCCAGTAGCCACTATATAAATTGGTATATGGTAATGAGTTCAGCTAGTGTAGGGTGAATGCGGGTTTGCTCTTGCCTTATGATTGAGAGACATTTCAGATGAGCAGTGCAGGATTACCTCTTAACAAGACAACAGTAATGAAATCCCTTCTCTAACATTCAGGATCTGAGCTCTACAAAGATGTCTACATAGAATGCACTGAGACTTCATTTGTATAAATCTTGTGATTTTCTTTCAACAGATGAGAATGGTCTGGGGCTCTGGGCTCTTTTCTCTGTTGCTTCTTCCTCTCTCTCTCTCTGTGTTACTTGCTTTGGGGTTTTACTACTTCAGCTCTCAGTCTTGTAGCAGAAGGTGGTTGACATCACCCCTCATGGCTAGACATGCAGAAACTCTTTCTTCCAGCAGCCACTTTTCTAGAGAAGAGATCTGATTGGCTAAATGTGGTCATTTGCACTAACTCTGGATGATTAGTTGTGGCCAATGACATTGTCTTTACACAGTGTGTGTGTGTGTGTGTGTGTGTGTGTGTGTGTGTGTGTGTGTGTGTGTGTGTGTGTATACAAGCATGTGCATGTGTGAGTGTGAGTGTGTGCATGTGTGAATATGTGAGTGTATGTGTGTGTGCGCACGCATACATGTGCACGTGCACTCATGCATGCATGCTGTGAATGTGGGTGCATTCATGCCATAGCCTGTATGTGAGTGTCAGAGCATGACTTTTGGGTTCTCTTTTTTTCCACCATGAGTTCTGGGGACTCATGTCTTCTGGTTTAAGCTATCTCACCAGGCCCAGAATTCCTTGTATTTCTTAAAGTTTATAACCAGCGTTTCTACTTGCTGCTGCTGTAATTCAGGATAAGGCATCTCTTAAAGTAAAAAAACTTAATGTTAAAGCATGTGAGTAGTTTATTCATTGAATGAGTCTACCTGTTACAGCCTTCTGTGAATGTTAATGAGTATGTAAGTCAAAAATACACTTAATTCATTTATTGTTTAAAAATCCAAGATATTCATTTGACTGGTTGATAAAATAACCATTTTTCCCTATCTTACTTTTAGCTAAATAAGGAAAATAAAACACTGAAAAGAATCAGCATGCTATACATGGCCAAACTGGGGCCAGACGTAATAACGGAGGAGATAAACATTGATGATGACGATCCAGCCACCGACACAGATGCCGTGGCAGAGACCTGTGTGTCCATTCAGTGTCAGAAACAAATCAAAGGTGGGGTTCCAGTATTGCAACTGAGAATGGTTTCTGCCAGCACAGGGCTTCCCATCTCTGACGGCACATCAGAATTCCATGAGGAGTTTTGAGAATACATGGAGCAGAGGAGATGGTTCATGGAGTGAGAGCACTCGCTGAGCAATAATGAAGAATTGAATTCAAGTCCCCGGCACCCACATCAATGCTGGCACAGATGGACATGCCTGTAAAACCAGAGCGGGGGTGGGGGAGGCATGGTCACAGGAAGGACTGGGCTTGCTACAGCCACTCCAGGTAGAATGCCAGCACGCTCTAGATTTAACATAAGACCCCGTCTCGAGAGGGGTAAGGTGCAGAATGACAGGACAGGACAACCGACTTCTTTCTTGGGCCTTTATACAAGCTTGTGATGTATGTGTACCTATACACACATGTGCACACATACACAGTGCACACATACTGAAAGAATTTTAGACTACTGATGACTGGGTCCTAGCAGCAACGTTTCTGACTCCATTAGCCAGAGCAGTCAGGGGAAACTGAGTCTAAGTGAGAATCACAGCAGTGTCTCTTTCTTGCTTTCTTGTTTGGAAGGAGGACCAGTCAGAAGTGTGGCCTGGCTAGAAATGGGAAGTTACCATGATGTTAAGAGTTTGTATCATGATTTATTTTTATTTTTTTTAGATTTGTTTTATTTTATATGTACCAGTGTCTTGCCTGCATGTATGTGTGTGTGTGCCACATGTGTGCAGTGTTATGACACTTTTGCTAAGTGAAAGGTAAGTATAGTAAAAACCATCTCTGACATGGCTGGTGGTAGAGCCAGGTATAGAGAGAGCTTATCATATGTAAAGCCCAAGATTTAATCCTTAGCACAAAAGTTGTGTATGTGTTCAGCCAGTATACTCTGTTGTAGGCTCAGTAACACGTGCAACTTGGTTCATGTTCCAAAGTCGGGCTTATTGTTTTGCCTGGGAGATAAGATTTCAGATGGAAGGTGCTCCCTGACCTCATTCCTCAACCTCTTCTGTTAAAATAGAGGGTGCTGGTTGGGAGTGATGGGGGCATCAAGGTCTCCCTCTGTTCATTGTTCTCCCTTCTGTGAGGCCTTGAACAATATGGTCTCATGTTCTTCCTCCTGGAATTAGTCAGCTGGTGGAGAAAGTGACTTAGAGCCAAATCTCAGAACTACAAACTGTGTTCATGAAAAAAAAAATTCAACTTATAAATAATGATGTCATGGGATTTTTCTTGCCCCTGGGGAAGGGTAAGAATTGGAAAGCATTTGAAAACAAAACTGGGCAGAACAGGAGGCCGAACAGAAGCTTAAGAAACCTGTATTAGTCAGTGGGCACTTCAAACACCACAATCATATGGTCCCTTTTCAGCCTGGTAACATACTTTCCTTAAGTCATAATGATAAGTAATAAAAATAAATGAATAAAGAAGACACCCACAACTCTGGAGAGGAAATGGCTTCTTTACATTTCAAGTCAAGATTTCTGTTTTCTTAAACTGGGAATCTACAGGGTATTAACTATCCAGCCATCAGTTTATGTTGTGTTGTGCTAAGCGCTTGTGACTACTGTGAAAGAGAAGTTGCTACGATGCCTTAACTTGTCTCTGCCTACACATTTCTTTTGCTTCTAAAATGCCACACAGCTTCTTTAGAATGTGGTTTTTTGATAGAGTGCAAAGAAATCTCAGTCTGGTCCCTTTAACACAGTGAACTACCAAGTATGGGGGCTGGAGAGGTGGCTCAGTGGTTAAGAGCACTGCCTGCTCTTCCAGAGGTCCTGAGTTCAATTCACAACCATCTATAATGGGATCCGATGCCCTCTTCTGGTGTGTCTGAAGACACACCACATACACCAGATACTCACACACATTCAATCAATCAATCAATCAATAAATAAACTACCAAGTGACCCAGTTACATACCTACCAAAGGGCCCTGCATCCATCACAGAGACTTGCATATTCAAGTCTACTGCTGCTGTATTCACAACAGCAAGGAGATGGAATTAGCTGCCCATCAAAGACGAACAGATAATAATATAATATATACACAGCAGAATTCCGCTGTAAAGGACATTTTACTTATTGGCTTAGGAGATGGCTGGGGTGCTTGCTGTGCACGTGTGAGGACCTGAGTTTGGATCTCCAAGCCCATGCCAAGATGGACAGGGTAGCATATGTCTGTGACTTCAGCACTCCTAGGACAACATTAGAGTCAGAGATAGGTGAATTCCCAGAAGCTCATGGGCTGACTAGGCTGACATCCTCAGGTGAACAGCAATAAGCCTTGGCTCCAACAGGTTGGAAGGTAAGAACCTACACCCAGTTTGTATCCGCTTTATGCATGTGTGCTGACACACACATACTTTGCAGTCCATACATGAACACATGCACACATACAACAATAGAAAGGAAAATGAAATTATTGGAATTTGTAGGAAAAAGAACGGAACTGGAAATCTTACTTTCAGTGAGGTTAGGAAAGGCAAACACCACGTGTTCTGCGTCATTTGAAGATCTTAGTGTCTCATTTTTATCTTGGTGTATTTGTGGAGGAGTGAGTGTAAGTCGGTGGATATAAAGTTAGAAAGGTCCGAGAGGGAGAAAAGACGTTTTAAGGAAGAGGAGGGAGGCTGAAAGGCTCGGGGGGAGGGGGGGCATCGAGGACTGAAGAATTCAAGTGAGGCGAGGGGAGGGGAGAGGAGGGGAGGACCTACCAAAACAAAGGAATGAAAACACTGTAAGAAAACCTACTATTTTGTTTCATAATTAAAAAGTGAAATGTTTATTTTATTTCCTTCCTTTAAAACCACAGAACTTCGAGATCAAATTGTGTCTGTTCAGGAAGAGAAGAAGGTGTTAGCTATTGAGCTGGAAAGCCTCAAGAGCAAACTCGGGGAGGTGATGGAGGAGGTAGGTGTCTGAGGCCTGAAGGGCCAAGCCTTTGACTTTGAAACTCACAGCTCATTTTGGTTGGCTACATTACAAAGATGCTATTTGAAGCTGTCTTTTGATACTAGAATCTGTTAGCACTTTCTTTTTACTATTTTATTGGGTTCTTATACATCTACCTCCCTTCCAAACCAAATTCCACCCTAATCCCTCACCCCACAACACTAGGTAGGCGAGAGAAAGGGAAAGGAATCTAGACCTCTTTGGACTACTGCATGCTGATTAGGGGCATTGGGTTCCTTGGGTCCAGTCCAGTCTTTGTCACTAGGATATCTTCGACTTCTTGTCTCTTTGCTCTTAGTTGACAAACCACAACAAGAGCCACCAGGAGCAGCAGGGGTGGGGGGGAAGCAGCAGCTGCCTCTTCTTTCTTAGGAGCTGTTCCATTTATATCCTCTTCAGAGTCCCCAGAATTAAACAATCTGCAGCTGGCAAAAATCAAGCCCCTGCTAGTGCATGAGGCAAATCACAATCACCTGCTGTGAAGCAGCCTCTTATCCCATACCTGGGATTAAAACAAAAACACATTTACATAACATAGGTGGGTTTTTTAAAGAAACCAGAATTCTCACTGCAAGTATCATGTGTCAGCTCTCATTTTACCCCTCCCTCCCATTTCACTCATTCAGAAAATGTACAGAGAGCAAGATGTGAACATGCATCACTCTCTAGCTTAGCCAGATATCAGGTAGCACTGGTATGTGGGGGTCCGTGCTGTCACCCACTTAGTCTGATGTGGTGACTCTTGTCTCAGGTTACACACTCTATTGCCCTGGTGAAGAAAAGTAAGAGTAGCTAGCCTTCAGTGGACAGGCAGCTCACTGGGGGGGATGGGCCATCACTGCGTGTCCCTCCCACAGAACAGAAAGGATAAGTGGAGGAATTGTTCAAGGAATGAGGTGGGAGAATCTTTTCTTAATTGCCTGTAAGCACGGGTCCACTCTGTTACCTTTTATTTGTAACTAAGTTTCAAGGATCTGCCTTCACAACTTCGTTTTCGCTTGTGTCCATGGGTCTTGGATTCTGTAGCCCAGAGATTCCCAACCAGTGTCTGCCTGCATTGTAGTAACCCCAGCTGGCTTAAGGGGCCCATCAGTGAGCAGCCTCACCTGGTCAGCTCCCTCCTGCTCAGCTCCATCCTTGGACAGCTCCTAAAGGCTGTCACATACAAAGGTTGGGCAGCCACACTCTCCAGCCTCCAGCTCCAAATGCTGTTGCTTTCTTTCTCCCAAACATAGTAATGGAGAAAAGGAGGCAACCTTGGAGGGACTTCCCTCTTGGACTTTGTTTGCTACTTACTAATGTCAGCCAAAGGGGGGGGGGGGGATGAGATCTATGTTAAGAGAAACCAGTTCGTGGACTCTCTGGAGGTGGATCCAGGGCTGTGTTCAGAACTACCAGAAATAGTTTTCTTCTTGAATGAAAGTACAGAAGAGGAGAAGGGAACATTTTCTGTTACCATTCGCCCAGCCTTAAGGGTATTGCTGGAAGATAATTCAGGGGCTGTTTTTACTGTCATTGTTTTAAACATCTAATAAGGGATCAAGCAGAAAAAGTGAGCTTACAGACATCTGCTCAGTCTACCTCACAGCCGGCCAGCACAGCCATGGTAAAACTCAAGGGGTACCACCCAGTGGCTGCCTCCTCACGCCATACCCAGCTCCTTAAGCAGCTGTTGTTCTGGACGTGATGTTTATCATTCCCGTGTGTGATTTCACACGCTTAGATCAGTACAGAGTCTTTCGAGTGTTTTTAGGTTTTGTAAACAACTGTCTCTTAAAATTCAGCACAATGCATTTGAGATTTACCCACCTTTATGTGGGTAGTTTTGCATTTTTAAAAAACTGCTGTGGGGGATTCTTTTCTACTAGTTGGTGTTAAAAAGTTATTCAGAGATTTAAGTTTGGGAGAGAATATCACAGGTACACTCTATTAAGCTGAAAGTTGTCAAAATTTAAAGTTATGTTTAAAAGAAATCAATATGTGGATCTTTCAAACATAAAACCAAAGTTCAGACTGGAGCCTAAAGTTGAGTACTTGCTGTCCTGTTAAGTGATAGGTGTATTTTGTGAGTGATCATAACTTGGATTTTTTTTTTTGCATTAAAAATATGAGTGGGTGACACTGGATGGCTAGAACAGTAGTCAGTGTAGGGAGGGTCCAGTGCCAATTTAATTATGTAAATAAACTATGCTCTGGTATGCCTGAAGTCCCAGGTTACCTCAGAGTTTCACAGAAGAGCTTTCGTGCTCTCGGTGGAGGAGCCGATGGCTACTCTTTACACTGCAACTTCATGTTGAAAGCCAAACAGTCATTTGAGGGTCCCATGTCCCTTATGCCTCATTTATAGTTTTTCTTCTTTACATTTTACATTTGTAGGTAAATAAAGTTAAGCAAGAAAAGGCTGCTTTAAATTCAGAAGTTCTTGAGCAGAGGAAAGTCTTAGAAAAATGCAACAGAGGTAAGTCTCTGCAGTCTTCGTTTTCTCCAGCACATTTTGCTTACATATGTCTGGTGCTGCTTTATGCATGTGCCCAGAGATTATCTTTTTTCAAGGTTCTATTTTTCTCAGCAGTGACTTAAAAGGGATTTCCACCCAAGCATAGTGGGCACATACCTTTAATCCCAGCACTTGGGAGGCATATCTTTTGTGAGTGTGAGACCAGCCTACATAGTGAATTTCAATCTTGTCTGGTCTACATAGTGAGACCCTATCAAACACACCCTTAAAAAAAAAAGTATCAGAGTGTTCCTGTAATCCTAGTACCAGGGAAGGAAGAGACAGAAAGACCTCTGAAGCTTATTGTCCAGCCAGTCTAGCTGAACAGGTTCAGACCCAGTGAGAGACCCTGCCTCAAAACAAACATACACACACACACACACACATATATACATATATATATATACATACATATACATATACATATATACACATACATATACATACACATATACATATATACATATATATACATATATATGAATGATAGATGGGTAGATAGATATAGATGGTAGATAAATAAAGATGATAAATGGATATAGCTAGACTAGATAATGACAGACAGATAGATATAGATAGATGATAGAGATAGATAAAGGTAGATGGTAGATAGATAGAGATGATAAATAGATATAGATAGAATAGATAGATAATGATAGACAGACAGACAGACAGGAAGAGGATGCCTAAAGTTGACATCAGGTTTTCATACACACACACACACACACACACACACACTCACACTCACAAGTGCATGCACAATACACACATTTCAAGTACACATACCACACACATTGCATTAAAAAATTCAATAAGAGCTATTTCCCTTAGGAGACTTGGAACTAACTAACTCATTTTGAAACTTCAAACATACATGTCTGTCCTCTATGTATTATGGGGCCATAATCATTTTTGCTCCCTTTAGCACTTACATGATTGATGGGCTTATTAGTAAATCAGAATCTAGGAGAGGTTCAGCAAGCTTCAGAAGCATGATAATATTTTAAATGAAGAGAATGTAGACAATGGGCCAGTGGGAAAATGAGCATCAAGACTGGTAGACCAGCCAGGTGTGATGGCATGAACTTAAAATCCCAGCACAGTGGAGGCAGAGGTAAGTGGATCTCTGTGGGTCTCTGTGAGTTTGGAGGACAGTTTTGTCTACATACCATAGTGAGGTCAAGGCCAACCAGGGATGCATATTGAGCCTTGGTTTAAAAAAAGAGATTAGCATGGCAAGTGTCCTCTTGCTCTGGTGTCTTGCATAATTCTTCTTTGTGTCTGAAATATAACGCTGAGCCTCTAGTGGCCAACACAGCAAGGGATTTATAACCCATTAGACAAGTTACATAAAAACATATCTAGTGATACAGAGAATGGGACTGGTCTATGTAGGAGATACTTCCAACCGATACTTCAAAAGAAGATGCCACATTGTTTGGTCAGCATCTCACTCTTACTGTTTAACAGGGCATGAGCCTCATAGGGACTGGTTATAATGTTGCAGTTTAGTTCAGGGAGTAATACTGAAGTTTCTGCAAAAGTCTTGGGGGTGGGGAAAGGACTGTGTCAGTCTACTTTTTGTTGCTATCACAAACTACCTAAGGCTGAGCACTTTAAAACGAATATAGCTTTCTAGCTTCAGATGTCACCCAGGAGTACAGCCCCATCATCTGCTTGGCTCTGGGAGGGTCTCCTTGATGGGGTCCCTCAGCAGTCATGGCATCGCATCATAGTGGAAGTGTGGGATTTGAGGGTGAGATCCCATGGCAAGAGGGGGCCTGGTCTGCCAGGCAGTAAGCTCTTCTCTTAAGGTCCCTCCACCTCTTAATACTAACATGATGAGGACCAAACTTGCAGCATGTGCATTGTTGGAGGCCACACCACATCTAAACTGCACCAGAGGATTAATATGTCTCTTGTTTTCCCTTTAGCCTATCCCCAAGCCACTCAGTGTCCTAGTTAAGAAGACAGGACACAATCAGGGCTTTCCAGGCTATCCCTGTGATGGTTCTTATCCTCTGTGTTGCTTATTGGCTGGAGGTTTTGAAGGAAGGGCCTGGAAGCTAAGCCAGGGAGAAGGATGAGATGGTAGGTTTACTTCAGGTCTCGCTCCAGTATATACAAACTACACTCTCTGTGCATTGTGCAGACTGTGAGTTCGCCACATGGGTCCTGTCATTAGGATGCTCCTGTCTAGAAAGAAGTAGGGATACACGAACTTGCCACCAGGACCAGGAGAGTCCCTTTCAAAATTCAGGTCAAAGGAACCTAGACAAGGGAAAATTCACTTTTTATTATAGTGTTCTGGATAGAGAAAAAGAGAGCTTATCGTCCTGCCTGGGGCTTGAGATACTCATGGTCTTCATTGTTCTCTTCGTGGAATTTCTTTTTTTTAATAGGTTTGAAAGTCATTTAGTCCTCAGGGACCTGTAATTCCCAGCACAAACCGCCACTTACATTACTTTACTTAAGTTAGACTGTTCTGCTTCTGTCTGAGGAAGCAGTAGTTTACGAAGAACAGAGTTTGAAATTCTATGTCATTACACAGCAAACCCGTCCTTAGTCAGTTAGGATTGAAGTGCCCCAGTGGAACAGAGTGAAAGCAGCCATTAAGAGTGTCTTGGCGGGGAGTTTATTGATACGACTCAGCTCAGAGCCGGGCTCTTCAGCGGCTGTCTGCTTGCATTGTGCCAGGTTCCTAATGGCGTCACGGCTCCCTGCATCCTATCCACATCATTATTTAACAAAGTAGGCCACAAAATGTCAAAAGCAGCAACGATTGCATGTTGCTTTTATTTGACAGGGCCTTTCCTACAGTAATTCTTTTTGGTTGAGGAAGGGGTGGGGCCTCACTAAGTAGCCCTGACCACATCTTGAAATGCCGGGGATATGGTTTTTTGTCTGTGGCTTAAAAGACAGGAATGAGGGGGCTGGAGAGATAACTCCGTGGCTTAAACACTTTTGTCCTCTTGCAAAGAACCAGGTTCAGTTCCCAGCACCCTCATGGTAGCTCAGAACCATTTATAACTCCAGATCCAGGGGATCTGACACCTTCTGACCTCAGTGAACACCAAGCATGCATGTGACACACAGACAAACATGTAGGCAACATATTTATACATATAAAATAAAGTCTAAAACATCAACAACTACAAAACCCAGAAATGTACTCATTTTGCACTGACTTTTACAGTACATTTATTTGAAAATGTATAACATGTCATTTTTTATATTTGCTCTCATAATACAATTTGACTTCTTGCGCTGTATTTTACAAATCCTTTGGTGTTTCCCCAGTGGTACGAAGAACATGCTTGCAACCACATCTCTGTATGTTCTCCTGATTCACTCTTTTAGGATGTGTGTAGTCGAGTCTAGGAGAGTGACTGGTTTTAAATTTTCCTTTCAATTGCTAAACTACCCTTCATAAAGCTCATCACTCTACACCAGCCAGGAACAGATGACAGCCCCCACGTGCCTTATGCAGAATCTCTTCCACACATGCTGCTGGTAATTTTGCACAGCCCGTTGTCTCTGTTCTTGCTTTCTTTTGTCTGCTTAAGTGTCCATGTTGGCCGTTGAAGAGTATGAGGAGCTGCAGGTGAACCTGGAACTGGAGAAGGACCTCCGCAAGAAAGCAGAGTCTTTTGCACAAGAGGTGGGTATGCTGCTGAGAATGGGGAACGTCGCAGAACTCCTGTGGGCAAAACAAGTTGAATTCTGTCAGATATGAAGGGCAATAGATTCCAGGGTTCCTAGCATGGTAGGTTGACTCATTTACAGTAGTTATTATATAGTTTGTAGGGACCTACAAGGGAGCCATGCAGGCCTTCCACCACCAATGACAAATGTTTAAGGAGATGGCGATTCAGGGACTTAGATCTAAGTATCACAGCTTATACACGTACATCAGATTTCCCTGGTGTAACCCATAAATATGCACAGCCGTTAGGTGTTGACTGAAGATTTTAGAAAATGTTTGAATAGGACTTGGAGGTTTTAAACGAAGCATCCTGGCCGGGCGGGAGCTGCTGCATCATGACTTTAGTGAGGAAGACATGGGTTGAGATTTGCTGTGTCTGTCACTACACACAACCTCTGAGCTGCCCCTGACCTCTTAAAGCTGTGCTGCCACTGTCTGTAAAATAGAGTCCATGGAAATGGAATCAGAGAGCTTTTAAAATGCAGTGGAACGTGTGTGTGTGTGTGTGTGTGTGTGTGTGTGTGTGTGTGTGTGTGTGCGT
The DNA here is from genome assembly GCA_028551405.1 of Uromys caudimaculatus. NCBI lineage: Eukaryota > Metazoa > Chordata > Mammalia > Rodentia > Muridae > Uromys > Uromys caudimaculatus. The sequence continues at coordinate 2,051,387 of CM052703.1, forward strand.
GCATGTAGAGGACAGGGATCAATATCCGGGGTCTTCCTCAGTCACTATCCACAGCATCTCTGACTAACATGGGGATGCTCACATGGTAGGCTAGCTGGCCAATGAATTCCTGGAATCCACTTGTCTGCTCTTCCAGCTCTGAGATTATGAGCATTTGCCACCGCACCCCCCAATTTCATGGAGTTCTGGGGAATTGAACTTAATTCTTCCTGCCTGTGCAGCAAACACTTAATAAGTTGAGCTATCTGCCCAGCCAAAATGGAGTAACTTTTAAGAGTACTTTGTAGGCAGTAAAATGCTACACGGGGAAAAGGCCTTTCGTGGAGAGACCTATAACATGTGGTGACTGGCCAGCCTGAGTGCAGAATGCCTAACAGACAGCTTTGAGAATCTGGGCTGTGTGACAGTGTCATCTTAGATGACGGTGTCATAGTATCTGTCTTTCTCTCCTGGCCATCGTCTGTGCTCTCATTCTGCGAGTTGGTTCTTTCCTGGCTAATGGAATGTTGCCAGGCTGTATCCCATTACCTCAGCCACTCGCCAGTGTAATGATTTACCTCTCAGGTTGAGATAAGCTTTGAGCTTCTCTAGTTCCACCTGACCTTGCTGACATGCGAGTATTGGGTATTCCATGGCTCTGGAGCTGGTTTCCAGGGGAATAACCTGTCACCAGGTAGCTGAACTCAAACATTGAGCTTCATTCAGTAAGAGCTCCATCTCTATTGGAATTTTGAGCCTGAGGAAGGAGGCAGCTAAGGAACTGAAAGCAGTCCAGGAAGAGGTTTCCAAGGTGGAGAACAAAGACGGGATGTTGCAAGAATGACATTTGAAAATCAAATTATGTTTCTGTTTTGTTATATCATATATATTATATTATATTTTTTTTTGTTTTGTATTTTTTGTGTTTAAGCATAGCTGAGCTAACATTGACCTCCACAGAAGGTCTAATCTAGGCTTCTCTGATTTGAAATAACTGTGGCTAATTTTATTCAGAGAGTTTGAGGAAAGACAGATGAATATTGTTCTCTGTTGACTTGTGAGAAAGAAAAAAAGAGTTGAAGTGTGTTCAGAGGAACAAAATCTGTGTGATTATAAACGGTTCAGGTAAATTGACCATGGGGAGGATAGGTGGGGCAGATGTAGAGACCTTAGTTGTTGAAGCTCACAAAGTTGATTGAGGGTGACCCGAACGGCAGGGTCTTACCAAGACATTTTCATTTCCCACATGTTGGGATATAATGATGTCATAATGATGTCAGAATACAACGTGCAAAGCAGCTCAGAGGACAACTTAGAGAGTGGCAGAGAAGACAAGAGAAGGGATATTCTAATAGGAAAGCCCACAAGTAAAGGATTTCCGCAGGATCAGCTGACCAGGCGGGAGCCCTTAAGATGCGGGGACAGCGTAGGCACCATGTTGAACCAGCGTGAGGAGGGGAAGGTGGCCTGGGAGGCCTCTGTGACTGTGAATATGTGTAGCAGTGCTTGACGTCCAGATTTAAACTCCATCCTGAGATTTAAACCTCTGTCTCTGAGAAGGAAATCTCGGGCTTGGACACATGTCTACCGCTAACAGCATGAGGCGCGGGAGGCTCACGGTCACATGTTGTGCCAGCACCGGATTGGTACAAGAGGCAGTTGTATGCTGGAGAAGATGAGCTTACCGTCCACAGTTTTAGAAATAAACATCCAAGTTTACTTGTTTGATGACTTTAATTGCAACAGGAATTCATGTGCTTATTTAAAAAAAAAAAAAAAACAGCCACTTCTAAACATGTAAAACAGAAACTGAGGACGTCCCTACTTCTCCTATTCATTTATTTAAAACAAAACCAAAGCCTGTTCCTTCTTAAGAGGAGTCAGTTCTCTCCAGAGCCAAGTTCCTAAATTTTTCATCAACATACTATATTCTTTTTTTTTTTAGAAAATTTACTTATTTATGGTGTGTGTATGTGATTGTGTGTGTTGCATATATTCTCTGTGATTGTGTGTTTTTTGTGTGTTCTCTATGGTGTGTGTATGTGATTGTGTGTGTGGTGTGTATGTGATTGTGTGTATGTTGTATGTGTTCCCAATGGTGCGTGTGTGTGATTGTGTGTGTTCTCAATGATGTGTATATGTGATTGTGTGTGTGGTATGTATATGTGACTGTTGTGTGTGTTCTCTATGGTGTGTGTGTGTGTGTGTGTGTGTGTGTGTGTGTGTGTTGTGTATGTCCTCTCCCTCCACCCACATGGGCTCCAGGGTTTGAACTCAGATCTTTAGCTCATGTCACCAGCCAGCACTTTCAGCCACTGAGCCATCTTCCAAACCATATTATAAAGTTTTAATACAATTTTCTTATTATACTTTTCAATGTGTTTTTCTTGCCATTCAGTTTTCTTCCTTGGACAATGTTGGAATATTGCTGTGAATTCTGTATTAGCATAAGTGTTTTGGGTTCTCTTATTCTTCAGAAAGACATGTGAGGTTTCTTAGAAATTCCGAGACCTGTGGTGCTCTTCCTTTCTGACTCTAATTGAGGCGTTCTTGCCACAGCAAAACCAGACTCATTAGTGTTTGGTGACGGAACCTTCTAGCAGAAGGCTCACTTAGTTTGAACTTTAGCACTTTAAAGTTTGAGGAAGGTAGTTTTTGGTTTTGTTTTCTCCCTGGAGACAGTCCCATGTAGCCCAGACTGTCATCAGACTTGATATGTAGCTAAAGATAACCTTGAAATCCTCCTGGTCTACCTGTCTCTGCTTCTCTGAGAATTGGAATTACAGACACGTCATTGTTCCCAGTTTTTGTGGTACCAGGGATTAAACCCAGGATTCTGCGTATGCTAGACAAGCACTCAGCCAACTAGGTCACTGCTGGTTGGGGTGTTCTACAGGGGTTTTGAGGAAGAAATTCACACTAGGAGGATTTTCCAGACATATTTTTACTTGTTTGTCTTCAAAGTGCCACCATCAACGTACTTGGACCTTGTGTGGTATTGAGTAAGTTTTCCAGAATGTTCCTCTTTCCCAAGAAAACCAAATCCTGGAGAGTCACAGAGTAAGGATGGTGACAGGGAGTGGGTGTCCCCACTTGATCTCCTGACTCTGTAGCTGTAGCTGCTTTGCCAGGAAGACTTGCAGCAGAAAGGAACCTGGAGCTTTGCTTCAGCCGCCCTCTGTGATGACTCCTGGGGTATTGAGATGCTGGTGAGGGAGTGAGGGAGCCTGACTAGTTACATTTTAATGGGGGGGGGAGGGGAATGTATCAAAATTATTGTAATAATGTAACTAAAATAATTTATTTCAGCTAGACCCTGCTCAAATATTCAAGACACTGTGTCAATCTTTAATAATTACCCCATTGGTTGGAGTCTGAGCCTCCTGTGCAGAATGCCTTGGCTTATGCCCACATGGCTGTGTCTGTGCCTTTAACTCTTCCAAAGAAGAGGTGACACTGAAGGAGTGTGGATTCCATGTACTATGCAAAATTGTGTTTCACAAGGCTGGAGAGATGGCTCAGCAGTTAAGAGCATTTTCTAGTCTTCCAGAGGACCTGAGTTCAGTTCCCAGAATCCACATCAGGTGTCTCAAAACCACCAATGTGACTTTAGCCCCAAAGAAATGTCACCCTTTTCTGTCCTGTGCAGATACCCTCATACACGTATACACGCGCGCAAAGAGACATGTTTGTACACAGAAATAATAAAAATAAATCGTGTGTGTCCACCTTGGTTTTTGAGACAGGGTCTCTCTTTGAACCTGGAACTCACTGATTGGCCAGACTGACTGGCCACCAACCCTAACCCCTTCTAGCCATTTTTTCTCCTTCTGGGAAGACATTGGGAAGAAAATGGGAATGTGTTTGTATTATACAATCTGTGGTGAGTTTGACTGACCGGGAATAAGCTTGCAGATTGTGTAAATCACTATAGTTCTAGTCTTTTCACATGGGGGTTGGAAGAAAGTTTATTTTGTCCTGCGTTGCATTTGCTGACATCCGTGTTGCACAGCAGATAAAAGTGTATGTGTGCTCTATGGCGAGCCATCTTACTGTGCATACCTTACATACGGTTAAGCTGCAATGTCCATGTAAGATGCCAGTGAGATCCCGACCGTGTAAAGCTTTGCCATTCTGAGACATCTAGTCCGTGAAAAAGCTCATGCTTTGAATTGTCCACCATCCCACTCGATGTGGTGGTGGAGAAAATAAATGACAAATAGAAAACAATGCTGCTGTCAGTTGTGTCAACATGGGAGAATTAGCCAACTCCTGTTCATAAGCAACTCGATAAAGCATTCAATAGATGTTAATATTGTCTCCTCTCCTTGGACCTCCTCTTGTGAACTGCTTCATCACTGGAGGAAACTAACTGGTCTAAAACAGTCTAATAAAGAGCAGAGGGGGTGAGTCAGGCGGTCAAGAGGCTTGGCTTGCAAATGAGCTTAAGCTCTGATCTTGATACTTGAGCATCCTTGGGGATCCTTATTCTCCCTGAGCCTTGGCTTCTCTATCAGGACAATGTAGTGGTCATGGTACCTATTTGGCAGTGTTAACTAGATACAGAGTGATGTCTATCATGTTGCACAGTGGTTAGTGAAGGTTTCCTAGTCATAGTAGAGAAGTTGACAGAAAGTAGAGCATAAAGAGAACCCTTGGGGCATCGCTGGCACAGACCTGCCGCTTTTAGTATTGATATATTTTAAACTAGTAGGAGAACATTTAAAATTGAGGTGGAGAACTAGACTGTTGTATCCACACCTTGCTTGGGGTAACAGCTTGGGTCTTGAAGTTCGTGTGAAGTCCCGGACTGCATCGTGGCTGCTCCAGGAGCTCCTACCTTGGCATTTCCTTTAGTGTCTTCAAGAACCCCACCCACTGCCATTCAGGCTGCACCGAGGAGTCACATGGGCTGGGTTGGTGTATACATTTTTGTAATTGACTTTCACAGATGTTCATTGAGCAAAACAAGCTGAAGAGACAAAGCCACCTTCTGCTGCAGAGCTCCCTTCCTGACCAACAGCTTCTGAAAGCTTTAGATGAAAACTCAAAACTTATCCAGCAGCTTGAAGAAGAGAGGATCCAGCATCAGCAAAAGGTAACTGATTTTATTCTGCAGCTGTAGACACACATACACACACACACATGTGTATACAACATACATGCACACACGTACACAAGGCACACACACATGATTGCACATACCACATATACCCATACTACACTACACATACCGCACTACACACATGTACACACACATGTGTACATACACATGCATGCTTATACACACGTGTTCACACCACACATGCATGCAAATCTACACACAGCCACACACACATGCATGTACATGTGCGTACACAACATTCACGGACACACATGTACACACAGGCAGCCCCCCACATGCATGCACACATCACACATACCCATACCACACTACACATACTACACAGACACACATGTACACACACACACTATCACACATTAAAACAAGAGGTGCCACTGGCCTTCTAGGACTTCATATTTTGCCTTGCTTACTAAGTCCTCATCATCTTTGAGAAAACAGTAGCTACCGAGTAAATTTCATGTACTGCTCAGCTAAAGTTTATAGCCCACTGACACGGAGTTTTAAGGATTGTAGCCTCAAAGTCTATTTGGAAATGGTATGGTTTGCAGAGATGATTGAATACACATAGAAGAGTATATCGGTATCACAGAGCTTGTTGGGGGGCATAGGGCCTTATTCTGAGAAGGAAGGAAAGAAAAACCCGTTGGTAGTAATTGCTTTCTTAGTTACAATTTCTGACCCCGCAGACTTGTGTAGATATCTGTAGGGCTTCTTAGCTCTTTATTCAGTTTCCAGTCAACACAGCCCAAGTCCCTCAGTGTCCTTGTGATAGGGGAGAGGAGAGGGAAGAGGTGGAGGAAAGACTCACAGGAGCCGCCTCAGAATGATGACATCAGTATTTATCAGTCCTTACATCTAGCAGTGAGGTCAGGCTGGGTTTCTGCTTCCTCGGTGGGAAGTGTTGGCAGATTTCCAGAAAGCCTCTGCTTTCCAAGGCCAAAGATGAAGAATTTCTTTTTCTGCTCCCATGTGCAGGGATCATCTTCCCAGAAAGAAGGACTGTATGAGTGCGTGTGTACATGTATGGACATGTGTGTACATGTATGGACATGTGTGTTCATATGTGTACATGTGTGTGCATATGTGTGCATGTATGTTTAGCTTATGTTAAAATCTAACTTTTGATCCTAAGAAGACAGATTAAATTTGTTGTTAATTTGGCTAGTAGATAATACATGCTCAGAGCTCACTAAATTGAACTGGACTCTAGGGATGAGTTGTTTTCTCAGTTCTTGCCTGGGAAAGGAACAGAGGTCATTGTGGGTGGAGCTATAGCCATTGCCAGTTCTGCAGGTGTTATTCTGTCCTAAACATTTATCCTGCATACTCTCTACTGTGTGTGGTGTAAAATATCTCCCACTTGAACATAAATTCCCACACAGGTTCAGCACTTATTTAAACGTTTGCTTTTGCATTTATACAAATAATATCCGTTCTTATAGTAAACTAAGTTCCTTTGAAGTGTAAAAAGAGTAAAAGAACATTAAGATTACCTGAGAGTCTAAGATATGCACTACGTCTGGGCAAGTCTAAACTTTATGTAAATAGATAGTCTTATGACATGTATATGGTTTGTATCAGTGGAGTCCTGGGGTGCATGTTCTTTTTTAACCATTTTTAATTGGTAATCTATCTTCTCACCTAAGTGTGTATTGAACTATATGGTTTTTCTATGGCTATATAGTGTTTTCTTGTAGTCTGTGAAATGTTAATGTTGGTGGACATTAAGGTTTATTCTTAGGTTTTCAAAAGTTTTAGTGAGGTGTTTTGCTTTTGCCTGAGGCTCACTGCTGTTGGTGTTGGCTAGTGTTTGTGCTAGGGATTGAATTCAGGGCCTCAGATGTACTAAGCAAGCATTTGAGCACAGAGTCACAAATATTGGGACTGGAGAGATGCCTCAGCAGGTAAAAACATTTGCTGCTCTTCCAGGGGTCCTGGGTTCAGTTCCCAGCACCCACATGACAGCTCACAACAGTCTGTAACTCTAGTTCCAGGGAATCTGATGTCCTCTTCTGGCCTCCAAGGAAACTGCACGTAAATGGTGCACATACATAATTGCAGGCAAACACATAAAAAAAGATCTTTTTTAAAAGTGTCATTACTGACCAAAGGGCCTCTCTCCCTTCTTCCCTGTCTCTTCTCCATGGGTCCCAGGGATCTTTTTAAAACGCTATCAAAAATTTTTTCTGTTAGAAAAGAATATAGAAATAACGTATCTATTTTAAAATAAGTTTCAAATATTATTTTACTTTTGTTATTCGTGTTTTTAAAACTCGTTTTAGTTTGTCACTGTAACTGCTCAGGAAGAATAATAGGAAGTGAGATACTGATTTACAAGTACCAGGGTTATCGAGACTCAGAATCTGTGTGACTTTAAGGTGGATTAGAATCTTTCTGATATGTGTGTGTGTGTGTGTGTGTGTGTGTGTGTGTGTGTGTGTGTGTGTGAAATAAAGATATCCATCCTCCTCCCCCTTCCCATTGACAAGGGGAAACATGGCAGCCCTATTCAAACTGTGTGAAACTTACAGGTCAAAGAGTTAGAGGAGCAGCTGGAGAATGAAGCACTTCACAAAGAGATCCATAACCTCAGACAACAGCTGGAGCTTCTGGAAGAGGACAAGAGGGAGCTGGAGCAGAAATACCAGAGCTCGGAGGAGAAGGCCCGGAACCTGAAGCATTCAGGTTTGGAAGCCCCGAGTCATGCCCACCCACAGCAGAATGTGTCTGCAGTTAGTTCTGAACACTGTCGGGAAAAATAACCCAAATCTGCCTGTTGTCTGTGTTACATATGTGTGTGCACGCACCTGCATGTGGATGCTAGAGACCGACGTCAGGAGCTGTCCACCTTGGTTTTTCTTTTTAAAATACTCGTTTTTATTTTACGTGTATAAGGGTCTGTGCACCGTGCATGTGCCTGGTGCCTGTGGAAACCAGAAGAGGTGTAAGATCCCCTGAACTGGAGTTACTGGCAGTTCTGAATCACCATGTGTGTGGTGGGAACCGAACCCGGAGCCTCTGTCAAAGCAGCAAGGGCTTTTAACTGTGGAGCCACCTCTCCAGGCCCAAATCTTGTTTTCTGTTTTGGTTTTTCCTTTTTTTTTGTTGTTTTCCTTTTATTTATTATTTTTTTAAAGGTAAGATACCTTTCACTAATATCTCAGGCTCACCAGTAAGCTCGGCTTGCTGACCAGTGATCCACCTGTTTCCACTTTCACAGCTCTTGGATTGCAAGCATATGCCACCATGCTCTATTCACGGGAGTGCAAGTCCTCAGGCTTGCTTGCACACTGAGTGTCACACGCACCACAGTGTCCCCAACCCACCGACTTGCTTTTGAAACTGTCTTCATTTCTAACCATCACAGTTCAGCAGAATATCCCATTTAACCAAGCGAGTCACAAATACTGCAACATTCTCTCCCTCTCCCTGCCCCCTCTAGTGTAGAACCCCTGTGAGCTTGCAGGAACCAAGGCACAGCAGTGCCATTGGCATGGAAGACCCAAACTGTCAGCATCTCTGGGCCTTCAGAAAGGAAGGTTTATTAAATACTTACTTTTTTCTGTTCGTTTCAATGTGCTTTTCCCAAAAGAATTAATCTCTCCTCTCTTTTTAAAAATAACACCCTCATCTTTGGTTTTTGTGTCCCCTTTGTCTTTGGGGTTTAATTATACATATGAAGTGTTACTTTCTATGCCACACCTAACAATGAAATAGGCAACAATATACATATACATACATATACATATACATATACATATACATATACATATACATATACATATACATATACATATATATATATATATATATATATATATATATATAAATGAAAAAACTTTTTAAAACACCAGGGATTCTGAAATCAAAGGATTTATTCATTCAGAGCTGGAAGGCTCACAAAAATGTAAGAGTTAGATTACTACACAGTTATAAGTCTTTGTGAGAAGGTGGGTAATTTGTGATAGGTATATTTCTCTTTATAATGGCTTCAATATTCACTTCACATATTTTCCATTAATTTTATAATAGAATTTTGATATCCATGCAGAAGAACCATGTAGGCCTTTTATTTTCCTTTTTGAAACATTCAGTGCTTTTTAAATTTTCACAATAAAAAGTGATTACAATTTACTTTTTAAAAATCAATCCAAAATTAAGAAAGTTTCTAATCTCTTTAGTAAGTGTCAAGAGTAGCCTCTAGGCAAAGCCATCTTTATAGTAAATGGGAGTGGTATTATGGACATCTGAGGTTCTAGTTTGAACTGATTTAGAATCTGCTCTGTTGGCAGTCAGGCCTATCGGGCACAAGGAGCTACACGGAAGTGGCTAGAACAATGGATCAGGTGTCACGAGCACTTGCTGCTCCTGCAGAGGATACTGGGTCAAATCATATCACCCACATGTTGCCTCACAGACATCTAGGAGATCTGGCACCTTCATCTGACTTCTGCATGCATGGATACATGCTGTGGATATGCATAGATGCAGACAAAAATACTAATATCTATCAAATAAAATCAACCGGAAAACAAAAGAAACACAGAAGAAAAGAGTCTGTGCCTTTTTAGTGGGTAGAGTGGCACGTGGATGTTTTTCCATCTCGAGGGAGGGTTATCTAAAGGAATAGGACCACTAGAATGAGCATGTATGTGGGATTTATTAGATTTATTCATCTGGATTACAGGCTGTGGTTCAATCAATTAGTGGTTCAGTCTGTGAAGCTGGATGTCTCAGCACTCACAGTCTGGTGCTGGAGTCAGGAGGATTCCCATAGAGCTGCTTCTTGAGGCTATGTTAGAAACTTGACGTAGGTTTGAGCACCAGTGCTTCGAGCCTCAGCATCAGGATAGATGAGCTTGCCGGTGAGGGCAGGGCAAGTAGGCAAAAAACAAAGCTCCCTCTTCCATGTTCTTTTACTTGACCTGGCTCCAGAGGGTGTAGGCCAGATTTAGGGTGCATCTTCCTATGTCAAATAATCAAATAATCTTGATGTTGACCTTTGACCTACACACACACACACACACACACACACACACACTCTCTCTCTCTCTCTCCCTCTCTCTCTCCCTCTCTCTCTCTCTCTCTCTCTCTCTCTCTCTCTCTCTCTCTCTCTCTCTCTCTCTCTCTCTCTCTCTCTCTCTCTCTCTTGGTATGGGTATAACCCCTAGCTCCATATTGTCTGTTTAAGGATTGACAGGGAAAGCATGACCAGTGAAGGGCAGTGTATGGTGCCCATCACCTATTAGGCCGTAATATAGATTTCTTTCTTTTGGTGGTGTGGTGCCAGAGTTTAAACCCAGTACTTTGTGCTTGCTAGGCAAGAGCTCTAGAACAGAGCTACACCTCCAGCTCTGTGATACAAACTTACACTGAGCCCCTTGAATTCAAGAATGGTGCTTGTGCTCAGCTCTGTGCATAGGTTCTTTAATATTGTAACAGTGTTACATGTTATGTTATTATTGTAACGATGCCTGTGTTATTATGGCTTTAAAGAATAAATGACATTTCTTCAAAAGAGCAACAAGTTCATAAGTTACAGGAGTTCAGGAATGTGGATCTAGTTAAAACTCCAGTGTTTGCTGGGTTTTAAGGAAATTAAGTATAGGGGAGAAGAATACAATTACTAAAATGCATTACAAATGTCATCTTAGTAGCCCTCAGTCTACAGGCTTTTAACGTCTAGCATGAATAATTTCTTGATGTTCAAAGAGTGGTCTGTTGTTACCTACACTCCTTCAGCCTATTCAGTTGTTACTCTCCTCAAATTAGCCACATTTAGAAGTTGCTTTAACAGATGAAGGCTTAGATGTTAGTGAAGGAGGAGATGACACAAGTTGCAAGTCTGCATTTTCCTTTGGAAATGTCTAAATGTGCCCGGATCTTAGATCTGAGAGTCGCTGGGTTTTTCTGTTACTTGCACGAACAGTGTGTAGTGAAGAATATGGAGTCATTTACCTCAGCTCTCTCTGAATGCTTGCTCCTTCCCTGTACAGTGGACGAACTCCAGAAGCGAGTGAACCAGTCAGAGAATTCGGTGCCTCCCCCACCTCCTCCTCCTCCACCTCTTCCCCCTCCGCCTCCCAATCCAATCCGGTAAGTACCATTGAGGACCTTCCCGCTACTGATTGAAGACCTTCCTGTACCGATGTCATTCCATGCCCTTGACTCTGCTAGTCTGTTTTGTTTTTGTTTTTTTTCTTTACTGAGACAGTCTCATGCATCCCAGGCTGGCCTTGAACTCACTCAATAGCTGAGAATGACCTAGGAAGACCTTGAATCCTATCCTCTTACGTCTGCCTCCTAGTATGGGGATTATAGACATGTGCCACCAGGCCCAGCTTCTGCAGCGCAGGGAATCAAACCCAGGGCTTCAAGCATGCCAGACAGATGCTCTACCAGCTCAGTTATATCCTCAGCCCTGTCTTCTTTCTGATACCAGCTTAGGTTGTATCATTAGGGAGACAGTAGAAGGCAGAAAGGAACATTTCCTAAAGACCAATGTTTTTCTTGCTTCTTGTATATCTGTGGGTTTTAAAATCACCTTTCAAAGAAATCCTCAGGATCCACATATCCCCTTGTAGGACTTAGATTCAGTGGCAATGTTCCAAACTTCAAGAAGTAGATGTTTATCTTTCAACTCAGATACTTCGAATTTTAAAATTCCACCCTAGGCAGTAGGATTTCCTTCACCTGTGAGACCAAGGAATTTTGAGGGTATCCGAACTGTTTCACATTTTGCCCCTCATAATTAGAATTTGAAGGTTCTAGCTTAAACATTTTTTAAACATCATAAGTTAAAACTTAAATTGTTATAAACTAGTGATTAATCTAAAAGTACTAAATATCTCTTATCCCAATCTTGATAGTTAAGCCTTTAGTAGTTCTGAAAGTAGACCCTTCCCCAAGAAAAACTACTGTTTAAGATCTTGGCGAAGGACTGCTATACGCAGGCAGGAATTCTCTTTTTCTGAAGCCTGGCTGGTTTTCATCATTACCTCCATCTGACATACATTCTGGAGAGACTTTGCCTTCTCCAAAATTCTACCCACTACCATCCAGAATTAGAGGAGTCAGGCTCCTTACCCTGATGACTGCCTACCTCCTCGTGAGGTTAGTTAGCTGCCTTCGGATAATTTATTCTTGAACAAATGGCATTTAAACTTCTGCTAGATGTTTTAGCTTTCATTAACTCATGTGATTTGTTTAATCCTTTCACACAGAGAAGCCCTTTATCCCCGCTTTGCACCTTAGCTGATCCAGCTGAATAGAATGTGTAGCGTGTTCCTCCCACACAACTATGGAAATGGGACTTTGCTTTTGAAAAAGAGTCTCATTACTTTGCCTTGCCGAGTTGGGTATGACATAATCTACTTTAAGCCATTGAAGTAGTTGAGGTTAAATAATCTTTACAAGTGATCGAGTCCAAGAGTCAATTGAAAGAATTTCAGGTATTTTAAATTCTCTCTCTCCTGGGTAGCTAAACCTGTAGGAGATATTCCAAAGGTGACATTTAAAATGAGAAATGAGTCACTCTGATCTTTCTCTCCGGTCTAGAATTTTGAGCTGATAAGAAAGGTCACTTCTATGAGAAGGGAGAACTATTAAAAAGCAATTACAGTCTTGCTGTCGGCCTTTGATTTTTAGCCTTAGAAATGCCAAGAGGCCCTAGAATTTAAAGTGTAATCAAAATAGAATTTCCTCCACAGAACTCTTTACAGTTATACTGAGAAGTGAATACAAGAATCAAAACTATATATTGCCTCAACCACTGACTCTTTTGTAAGATCCCTAAAAGAAAATTTTCATTGAATAATATGAATAACTTTTAAGAGAGATTTAAATAGTATGGGATATAACTTTTCAGAAAAAAATTGTGAAAAATACTTTCTTGTCAAAGATATTTTTTGCATATGTATTGGGCTCTCGAGGGTACTAAACCCAACCAACGGTTTGCAACTTTGTTCTTGAGCAATTTCTTTTATCCTGATCATGGATAGAATGACCATGGTAGGGATGGGGAAGGAGCCATCATTTCCTCAGTAGCTTTCTGGCTTCTCTTAATCTCCTCCAGCTCCTTTGACCTAGAGGACAGATACCTTAGAGGAAAGAGGAAGAAGATGTGGGTGGGTCATGTGATGGAAGGACTGTGGGATAGGTCTTGGACAAGCACGTCTCATGGGCAGGGGGGTGGAGGATAGGGGTAGTCTTCCAGCATGAATGAGCCCACAGGACATATATGTAGACAAAGAAGCATATGAACCTGGGGATACTTCTAAGAAGCGAGTTGACTGTTTCATTACGTGTACACCATACTGGCACAAACTAAGATGGCTGTCTACTTACTAGGCAACATTCCCTTCTGAGACCACTATTATATATGTGGCCTCTCATTGACTGAGTGGTGACATGTGACCATAGATTCATTACAGGGAATTGACTTATGTCAATAGAGGTCTAATAAGTCCCAAGACCTGGAGGGCAAGTTGGCGAGCCAAGCACCTAGGACATCTGCTAGGTGTTCTTCAAGGCTGAGTCCAAAGTCTGAGAACCTGTGGTAGAGTACTACTCTGAAGGTTGGCAGACTTGAGATCCAGGAGGCCATGGTGTAGCGATCCAGGTTCAAAAGCAGATAAAATACCATGTTCCTGTTAGAAGTCAGAAGAGACTCTTTCTCATTGGTGACAAGAGCTGCCAATCTTTGTTCAAGCAAGTCAGGTTTTCAGTGATTGGATGAGGCCAACATCTGGGCGGGCAACATGCCTCTTTCAGCCTACTAGGTTAATGTGGGAGGGGCAGGTGGGCGAGTGAAAGCTTGGGTTGTTGGTCCAGTTGTTTCACCTAACAAGTGGTTCCTATCCTGTATATTTCCTTTGTAGTATAAGTTCTCTCTTGATAGTTTGTCATTATTCAATATCGTAGCCTCTCCTTTGAGTGCTTCACGTCTCCAGCTTCAGCTTCAATGTTACACTAACATTTTTCTCATCCACTTAGATTGATAGGCGATAAAGAGCATGTATTCTTATTACATACATGCAAATATATGCAAATAGTATTAGCAGTACAAACAAATCTCTGTTTTGACACCTCTGTGCAGAATAAGCTCAGCATACGCGGATATGAGGTTGTTGGAGAGTGTGATATCAAATGAGACTGAGACCACTTCTGGCTTGTGAAGACCTCCCAGTCCACCCTGGCATGGGCTCACAAGTAGACATTGAATCCTCTTGGGGAGGGGATAAAAACCAGTATTTTATTCCTTATAACATCAGAGATAAAAAAAAAAATAAATATATTTTAAAGTCAAAATTCTATACAAATTAGAAAGTCTATTTTTTTTTCTGGCTTTTTGAGACAGGGTTTCTCTGTGTAGCCCTGGCTGTCCTGGAACTCACTCTGTAGACCAGGCTGGCCTCGAACTCAGAAATCCACCTGTCTCTGCCTCCCAAGTGCTGGGATTAAAGGCATGCACCACCACTGCCTGGCTAGAAAGTCTAATTTAAAAAAATAGTTCTATTTGGGATCTTGAACCCACAGAAAATAAAATAGATGGGGTCTGATATTCATTAGTAGGATCGAGACTGTCGAAGAGGGGGTGGCTACAGTGCTTTTGACTATGCTGTGTGAGGAGATTGCCTAGGGTGCCTGGTAATTTTAAGGAAAGGCACCTCAAAAGAAGATGAATTAATATAGCCAGCTGCAGAAGTAAAAAGTAAAAGAAAAAATTTTAATTGAAATATTTATTTATTTTATGTATATGAGTATACCGTAGCTGTCCTCAGACATATCAGAAGAGGGCATCGAATCCCATTACAGATGATTATGAGCCACCATGTGGTTGCTAGGAATTGAACTCAGGACCTCTGAAAGACCAGTCAGTGCTCTTAACCTCTGAGGCATCTCTCCAGCCCCCAATCATTCCTTTTCCACATGCTTCTTTTGTGGTCCGCCTCCCTTAGAGCTTTATTTGTTAGGATTTACCTCAAAGGGCATTAATAACAAGGTTGAAAAAAATTAAAATATTTTTTTGTAAAATTTTATTTTTTTTTATTGTGTGCGTGGGTTACAGTATGTTATGCATGTGAAGGTCAGAGGAGAACTATGGGGAGTTGGTTCTACCCTCTGCCTTGGGCTCTGGAATCAAACTCAAGGATTGGGTTTATGAGGCCAATGCTTTTGCCCACTGAATCAGCTCCCTGGCCCTTTGTCAACATTTTTGTGAAGAAATTTATCATATATACAAATATGTATAGACTTACATTGAATTTTTAAATAGTATGGAATGGGAATCCATATCATAGTTATTCTGTAAACTAAGAAGGCCTTGTTTTTTGTTTTTTTTAAACTTTCTATGACTGACTTTTTCCTATATCCAATGTATTTTTTTCCTCAGTCTACTTTATTCTGGAAGGTTCTCTGTGTTGTCCTGTGTGGGTGAAATAGAATACTGATCATCCTATCCTTGTCTCAAGATATATACTTACCCAGCGCTGTGCTCGCAGAGGCTTGTTCTAGTTACAGGCTAGGGGAACTGTAGAGGGTCTGTGTGAAATTTCTTGCACACATGTCTTATATGCACACTTGTGTCTCTGTGATGTAGCTAGTAGTGTAGTCACTGGCTCATGCCTACATATATCTTAGCTCTGTGAGATGATGCCAGTCATTCCCATAGTGGTGCTGATGACTGACATGCCTGCCTCAACTGGAGATCTCTCAGCCCCCATTCTCAATGTCTTCAAACTTGAGTCTTTTTGAGGATGTGATAATATCTGTCTTTAAAACCATGTTCCCCTAATAATTAAGAAAATCAAACACATTTTTGTCTGCGCATTGGAAATTTGAACATCATCTTTCATAATTTTTTTCAAGTATATTTTTTTAAATCCAGTTTTAAATTGGGCTGTATTCTGTGTTAGATTTATTCATGAAATCCCTTTATCTGTTTGCTACTTTGTCTTTTTACTCTTTATAATACATTTTAAAGTCACCTAGGCTTTTAAATTTTAATGTGGTCCAGTTCATCATAATTTACATCTTATGGGCACTTTTAAAAATCCGGGCTGGAGAGACAGCGGTGCAGATCTGCTCTGTCCCCAGGTGCCCAGCTTACCCTGTGCAAGCTGGATAGTCTACACTCTAGTTTCATAAGCAGACGTTTATTGTTGACATTCCCTATTCTGTTGGGGTTGAGTGTAGGGACCCACAGGCTAGGTGAACACCACCACTGGGCCATATTCCCTGTCCCACCCCACTATGTTGTTTCAAACACACACTAATTTTTTATACTTCCTTGTGTCTGGAAAGTACTTCGTAGGGAACCAGTATTTTTGGGATAACTAGTTCTATCACCTTTTATAAAGCTGTGTTCACTGATGTTGGCAGCCAGTCCCTTCCCTCTAGGGATCAGATTAGTTTAATACAGGACATTGTAAGACATTTTCCTTGTATGTAAACTGATGAAGACGGTAATATGGGCTAAAGCAGAAAGCAGCTGCTTAAATTCTAGTTGAGAATTCACGCAAGTATAGGAGAGTTGGTTTTCACTGAGCGTCTAGAACTATCCATTTTATCAGTTTGACAATAAGGCAGCCACTAATTTCTTTGGAATCTTTTTCTTCTTCCCACAGGTCCCTCATGTCTATGATCCGGAAGCGATCCCATCCCAGTGGCAGTAGTGCTAAGAAAGAAAAGGCAACTCAGCCAGAGTCAAGTGAGCTTCTTCGTATCTATCGGGTTTCCCTCAAGTGGGTGATGGTGGGCAGCTTGTCAGTAACTGCTGTGTTTGCTGAGCTCTTTGAACAGATTGTTTGGACCTATAAAAAAAACAGCCACCAGAAGGATGGGCATTGACTTCTGTCTTAGGTTTTTACTGCTGTGGACAGACACCATGACCACCGAAAGTCTTATAAGGACAACATTTAATCGGGGCTGGCTTACAGGTTCAGAGTCTGCTATCATCAAAGCAGGAACATGGCAGCATCCCAAGCAGGCATGGTGCAGGAGGAGCTGAGAGTTCTACATCTTCATCTGAAGGCTGCTAGCAGAACACTGGCTTCCAGGCAGCTAGGATGAGGATCTTATAGACCATACCCACAGTGACACACCTACTCCAGCAGAGCCACATCCATTCCAACAGGGCCACAACTTCTAATAGTGCCACTCCCTGGGCCGAGCCTATACAAACCATCACACCTTCCTACAGCATACTGTCTAGAGTAGATCGAGGAGAATGTACTAAGAACTATTCGTTCTCTGGGAATGGTCATTTGGGACATGATGGAGAGGGAGTAATCCCAAAGGAGATTTGGAGAAAGACTTCTTATCGGTGTCGAGGGGGTTGGGATCTTACCAAGTATCTTATCAGCTGTACACTACTACAGTGTCACACGCTGAACATACAAGAAGCTAAAGTCACATTCTAGTGTAATTAGACATGGTGTAAACAAGTGACCATCCACATAAATGTCATAGCATTTAATGCAATGTTTGGGAAATACTATGGGAATCTGTGATGGCAGACTGCTGGTGTCATTAGCATTCAAGTTGATTTGGAGCATCAGTGGCGGGGGTGGGGGATGGGAAGTAGTGCTTTGGGGTGAAAGATGTCCAGACTGCATAGTGATGTGTTCAAAGGTCCAAAGCAGGGAAGGAGCTTCATGTATCAGAAAACCTAAAGACTATTCTGCTTTGACTCAGGAGCTAGGGAAGAGGGCTGAGAGCCAGGTTCTCAAAGCAGTGGTCAAGATACTGATGCTTCTCATCAGAATAGAAATTTGAAGTGGGAATGCAGTGAGATTCATTCTTTATAACAGTCACTCTGCCTGAAGTTTGGGAAGAGCAAAGAATGGGCAAGGGAAAGCAAGGCGAGCAGGCAGGCAGGGATGGCAAGCAGGCAGGTGGGCAGGCAGGCAAGGCAGACAGGCAGACAGGTAGACAGGTAGACAGTCAGGCATGGCAGGCAGGCATGGCAGGTAGGCAGGCAAGGCAGGTATACATGGCAGACAGACAGACAGGCAGGTGGGCATGGCAGACAGGCAGGCATGGCAGAGGAATGTCAATGCCTTAGACTAGGAGACTCAGACCAGGTGATGGCTGTCCAGACAGAGAGACACTTGGATTCAAGAACTAGTTAACTAGTGATTTAGCTAGGGAGGTAGGTCTAGAGGAGCAAGAGAAGAGATGGGCTGGAGACACCAGTGGCTGCTTCAGAGTCCGTGCACAGAGCTCACAAGGTAGCAGCCATGAGAGCACCCCCTGGAACTGGGTTAAATCTTGATCTGTCATGCCTCACATGTTGAACTCAAATTAGAACCAACAAGGTCACTCAGCACCTGTTACAAAGCTCTCCTGAACTTGCTAGCTGCAAATCCAGATTCTCTTGGACCCCTCCTGCTTACCTTCTCCCATCTAGCCATTTGCACAGCGTTAGCAGTGTGACATTCTGAGGTTGTCCTAGGTGTCCTAATTGTGTCCCTTGAGGTCTTAGGACATGTCTGTCTGTGCGTTGCACGGCGTCGGTCTGGAACCCAATGTCTGCACTGCGCTCACCAACAGCCCTCTGACTTTGCTTCCTCTTTGTTCCTCATATGCCTGTCCCACTCTCTTGCCGGATCACTAACTCCATCCTAGTAAACACTGGCTCCTGTGTGGCCATACTCTATGGCTTCTGTGGCCAGAGCCTCAGCAAGATGCTTGTGGGATTCTACCCCTCCATGCTTTGTCCCAGGCTCCTCTGCCTCCACCTACTCATTAATATTAATAATGCTCATTAGCCTGTTGTTTGATTTCTGTTGCTGTGATAAACACACACCCAAAACCACCGGTCAAATGCAATACAGTGGGAGGAACATGTTTATTGAGGGTATGGTCTGTCATTGAGGGGAGTCAGGACAGGAACTCAAGTGGGAGCTTTCCATGGAGGAAAACCCTTTGCTGGCTCGTGGATTTATACTTAAGTAACCATATTCTACCCACTCCCACTGTGTAGCTCTTGTGGCCTGGAACCCACAGAGATCCACCTGCCTCTGCCTCTCAAGTGCTGGGAGTAAAAGTGTAGTGTGTGCCACCACTTTGGCTTAAGTAGCTTTCTTCTACACCCCAGGACCACCCACCAGCCCAGGGAATGGTTCCAGCCACAGTGGACTGGGCCCTCCTGTGTCAATTAATAATCCAGATAACGCACCACAAGCTAATCTGATCTGGGTCATCAGTTGAGACTCCCTTCTCAGGCAGCGCTAGGTTGTATCAAGTTGGCAGTTAAAGCTAAGTAGGATATCTGAGTTGCTATGGCACTTCACAGTCCATGGCTTAAGGATTGATTGGTCCATTCCTAGCTCCTGAGTCAGTCTGCCTTCTGAGCAAGGTGTGTAAGTGTGCATGAGTGTGGCAGTCATGATGGTCTGCATATGCGTGGATGCAGGTGTGCAGGCCTATGTATTCGCAGAGGCCAGAGGTAAACAGGTGTTCTGCTACGTCACCCCGTACACTGTTGAGACAGCGTCTCTTATTGAGCCTAGAGCTAGATTGGCACTCAGCAAGCCCCTTTGATCCTCCTTTCTCTGTCCAATACAGTACTGGGGTCACAGACATTCTCAGCCATACTGGTTTTTTTGTACATGGATTGGAAGGATTTGAACTCAATTCCTCATGCATTCTTACCGACTAAGAGGTAATCCTGTAGTCAAGAAATGTCCTTAAATTTATAATCCGTAGGTCAATTCTAAACTGACTCAAACATAATGTACCCTTTTGGTAGTTTTTTAATATCATGATGATATATGATGGCTTGGTTTTTAAGGCCTTCTCAAAAAAAAATATTAGCAAAACAAGGAAGCAAAAAGAAACTTCATTTCTTCTTGGTAATAACCAGAGATTTTCTTGAGTAACAAGGTGATGGTTTCTTCTGTGGGTCGGTCTGTCTCTCTTTCACTCTCTCTCTCTTTCTCTCTCTCTCTCTCTCTCTCTCTCTCTCTCTCTCTCTCTCTCTCCTTTTAAGATCTAACTTATTTTCCAAGTGGGTCTAAAAATTTAAGCCCCAATTAATTACATGTAGCATTCTGATCCAAGACTGACCTTGAAGCCCTAACTCAAAGAACCTTTGGTTTTCTTTGGTTGGGTTTTTTTTTTTTTTTTTCTTTCCGTGACCGTTCGGTAACATTAGACTTGTTGTCCTCATTAGCCTCTTTCTCTAGTCTCCAGCATCCTGCATATTTCCATTGTCCCCCTGATTACATGCTTTTGTGAGACAATTACCAACTGCGAGATTGCAGAAGGAATTACAAAACATACCTCGAGCGAGCGCTCCGTAGGTGATTCATGCCAGTTTATTAGAACCGCTTAATAGTTCAGAAGTTCATATAGATTGCTTTTTTGCCATTTCAAAAACAGGTCGGTGAGAGGAAGAAAGCCTGGGCGCCTAGCTTAGCGCTGCCCTTGTGTTGTGCCTGAGTAGGGAATCTGAGAAGAGTGATTTCTTTTCCTTAAGACCAATTAAGCCTTTATATTTGGGGAAAAAAAGGCTGAGAAATTAAAGCCTGGTTTATAATCTGTGCACAATACAGATAGTGGCACTTCTCTGAATTATCACCATGATTCTGGCAAGCAAATATAAGGAACTACTTTAAATTCCTGCTGGTAGATGCTGTCGCAGATTTGAATGGTGTGGCCCGTAATTCTCCATCTGTCTGCCTTAATTAGTTTCTGTATGGCGTATTTAATTGGGTGGCAGTCATTCCTTGCAGAGTGCTAATCTGTTTGTAGGCGGTGTTCCCTTTGCCATGAGGCTCTTCCTAGTCTCATTCAAAATGGCAGCCTTTCTGAAAAACAAAACCAAGGGGGGGGGGTGTTTTAAAACTGGTCTCTGAGTTCCAAGGACTAAACCACATCCCATGCCAGGTGCTTATGTACAAGACCTAGCTTTTTTTTTTTTAATCCCTTTTTGAGCAGGGCCAGGAACTCATATGTATGTACAGATATTTGGACATCAAGGGAGACAGTGAATGAGTGAGTGAATTTCTTTTTGTCCCTTGTAGATATTTGTGAGCCATCAGAACAAGTTTCCATCCCCAAATTCTATTTAAGGGCACATCATTGATCAACCCAAGGCATCAGACATTTGTTTTGTTTATTTTTCCAACATTTTTCATTTGTTGGTGAGTTCTAACTTGGGTACTTGTGTTTCCTATGTTGCATTATGTGATGTTTGATACTGATTGTCAACTCCACAAGATCTAGAATCACCCAGGAGACAAACCCCTGGGCATACCCATGATGGAAGTGAGAAGATCCACTCTAAATGTGGGCGGCGATTGCAGGCCCTGGCTCTGGGCTGAATAAGTACACAAGCACCAATCCTCAGCTGTAGCCTCATGCCCGGCAGCCTGACTCCCCATAGTGATGGATTTACTCTTGTACTGAGCTAAAACAAACTCTGCCTTCTTTAAGTGGCTTTTTTTTCATTGATGCAACAATGAGAGAGTAACAAAAAAGTAACCGAGACACCTGTGGAAAGATGACTCTTGGATTTGAATCATATTCTACATTGAGACATTTTAATTCTTAGTTTTTCAATAGCCTTTGAGCACAGAATTGTCTTTGAAGTCATATTATACTTACATGTAGCCGTCTGGTGCTACAGAGTTGAGGATAATAGAAACTTGTAAATTCTGGTCTTCCCTTAGGGATTCAATTCCACATGAAGTCTCCTCAGGAAAGAAGCCATGAGTTAGACCTGAAACTAGCACTAATTAATTTTGGGTATACTGTGGTCCCCTTCATTTCGAAGACAGCCTTTGTGGGCTTGGCTATCTCTCCCCAAAAGTACAGACATAATGTCTGTGTAAAGCCAGAGTTCAGCCCTCATCAGACAGACAGAGTCTGTCATGCAACCTAGGTCTCAGTGGGCACTTAGCTTCCGTGTATCAGCTGGAGTGAGCTCACTAGGAATAGTGCAGGTCTAGAAACACATTAATGGTGTTTGGCCAAGAAATTCTTTGAAAAAAACCGTATTGATTTTGGTCAACAGGTTTAACTCATTGGTAATCCTTGGCTGTACATGCAGCAAGCAAGAAAAATCAGACACTAGGGGCTGAGGAGGTGGCTTAGTCAAGAATGCTCACTCAAGAAGCATGAGGAACTGAGTTCAAATCTCTTAAAAAGACTTGTTTTTCATGCCTCTAGCCCCAGCATTTGGGGACAGAGGTAGGTAGATTCCAAGAGCCACCTGGCTGGCTGGCCTTGCCAAAATGGCAGGCTTCGAATTCAGTGAGAGACTCTGTCTCAAGTCAATAAGGCAGAGAACAATATAAGAAGACACCTGATGTCCTATTCTGACCTCCACATGTGTGCAACACACACACACACACATACACACCACACACACACATACACACACACCACACACACCTCATAAACACACACACACACCACACACACACACACACAACCCACACACCTTACACACACACCACACACACACACACACACCACACACACACACACACACACACACACACACACACACATACACACCACACACACACCATACACATACCACACACACACACAGACACACAGACACACACCACACACACACAGACCACATACACACACACATATACCACACACATACACATACATACACACCACACACACACCATACACACACACACCACACACACACACCATACACGTACATTGTAGATAAGCACTTTGCTCCTGAGTCACACCCCACCCCGAAAGCTGAAGTTTATAATCATATTTAATGGTTTCATTTCAGTCATTGCTAGATGCATATTTGTTATTTTTTAAACATGGATAGTTTAAATAGACTTGACAAAAAGGTTTTCTTAAATGTTTCCTATTTATACAATTCCTAAACAAAACATGCTATTAAAAACAGGTTTGCCTTCTTGCTGTTCATCTCTTGACTGGACTTCTTTCTCATAAAGAAGAGATCTCTTTGATCTCCCCTTTTAGATAGGCTTTAGTCTGCTTTCTTGGACATACAGGATATAATAACTTAAAAAAATAATCTTTGAGGCAAAGATGGGTGATTTGGGAAAGATACAGAGGCTGGAAAGATGGCTCAGTGGGTAAAAACACTCGGCATGAAGACAGAGGTTCAAATCCCCCAGCAACCCCTTGAAAAACAGGGCTTGGCTACACAAAGGTGCAGGAGGAGGAGGACACAGTGCTGGGGCTTGCAGGCCACCAGCCTAGCCCCAGGTTTAGTGAGAGACCATGTCTCAAAGGAATAATGTGGAGAGACATGAAGCATGACACCCCATGTGCTCCCATGGTCTCTGTACATGTATACAGAGGCATTCAAACACACGCACAGGAGGAAGAGAGGAGGGAGAGACCAGGAGATATCCATATCTCCAAGTTTATTCTTTTTTTTTTTGGTTTTTCGAGACAGGGTTTCTCTGTGTAGCCCTGGCTATCCTGGAACTCACTCTGTAGACCAGGCTGGCCTCGAACTCAGAAATCCACCTGCCTCTGCCTCCCAAGTGCTGGGATTAAAGGCGTGTGCCACCACTGCCCGGCCAAGTTTATTCTTGTATTCTGTTTCTCATGGGTGAGATGATAATGATTCCATGCTCCAAACTCGACTTTGATTGTTATAATTCTAAGTGTTCTGATTAGAAATTTTTCTTAATTTTTTAAAAAAATGTATCATTTGGAACATTGCCACGTAGCTGTCACCCATCGTGAGTTATTGCTGTTTTGCCACAGCCTGAAAAATGACTTCTGTTAGTCACACAGCACAATGTCACCAGCAAGAGGAATTCGCCAGTTTCTTGGGTCCTAGGATGATTTCTGTCTGTGTTCTTCACACAGCTGAGGAAGTCACAGACCTGAAGAGGCAAGCAGTGGAAGAGATGATGGACAGAATTAAGAAGGGAGTTCATCTTAGACCAGTGAACCAGACAGCCAGACCCAAGGCAAAGGTATGTGCAGCTGTGCACTCTACTCTCAGCTGTGTGTGTGTGTGTGTGTGTGTGTGTGTGTGTGTGTGTGTAGTTATGGGTATTTTGCCTGCATGTATGTCTGTGTACTGCATTCATATCTGCTATCCAAGGAGGTCAGAAGAGGGCATCAGATTCCTTGGACTTGGAGTTATAGGTGGTTGCCAGCTGCCATGTAGGTGCTGGAAGCCAAACCCTGGTCCTCTGAAAGCATCTAGTACTCTTAGCTGTTGAGTCCCCCCCCCCCCTTCCTCTATGTAAAAGTTTGGAATTTGATGAAAGCTACATAAGGACTGACTGCCAAGGCTTAGAAGGTAATGTGTCCAAGAAGTTTTGAGTTCTGTATGAGGCTGTTTTGAGCGGGCTCTGTGACTGCAGGTGAGCCTGAACTGGTTTGGAAGTTCATGCATGTTATTGCCTGGTGTCATCTCTTCCAGAGGGACGTTGATGAGAGTCACCGTGTCAGACAACTGACAGTTGCTATTCCCTCTCTTTTCTTTGATCCTTTGTTCTCTTGTGGGTTTCTGAGTATCAAATACGATTTCTCTGTGTCAAATACTATTGTGGGCACTGGAGGTAAGGCAGTAAGGGACATGGACATGGCTCCCTGAGACTTCAGTTTGTGTAGGGGGAAACCCACATGGTAATAGTGGAAGAGACCCAGCAGCAGACTAAGCTGGTTTGCGCCAGCATACCGGGCAGTCACCCCCCCCATCCCCGAGTAGCACAGTGAGGGGATCCATGCTGGGCGCTCACACAGGCCTCCCCCCTCCTTGTGTCTGTCTATCACATTCAAACAGGCCCAATAACAGTTTTTGAGATTTCTCTTGAAAAAAAAAATATCCTTTCTTTCCTCACTCTAAAGAGATGTGGGCAGCCTTCTTTTCCTTCTTTGTTCAACATACACCATGGCTCGCTTCTGTTTTCCTTTCAAGACTGCTCCTCTTTTGTGAGTGAGTGAGTGTGGGCATGAACACACATCTGTGCCTTTGTGTCTGCGCCAGTTCATGCAGATACATCCATGTCTGTGCTGTGCATGACCATGCGTGTGGGGAGAGGCTAGGGAAACCTGAGGAGTCGCCCCTCAGGACAACTCTTGCCTCTCTCACTGGTCTGGAATCAGCGGACTAGGCCAGGCTGGCTGGCTAGTGAGCCCCAGGGGTTTTTATACTTCCACCTCTTCAGGGCTGGGATTATAAGCCTATGCCACCGCACCAAACTCTTTTCAAATGAGTTCAAATCCAAGTCCAGGTGTTGGCAAGAAGTAATTTACCTGTGAAGCCTTCTCCTCAGCCCCAAGGCCACTCCTCTCTAACTTTGTGAACTCCTGTGGGATAAGTACTGAATAGAAGTTCTGAGGTACCTCTAAAGTTGCCACTTTGTAATCAGCAGGCAAGACAGACAGGCAAGGTACAGAGTGTTCATGGTAACCTGGATTCAGAAAGAAAGAAGTCTTACTTCACATCTAGGCAGACAGGAATTTCAGCCAACTGTGAGCTGTGATCTGGAAGCAGGGTTCTAACTAGGGGAGGAAGAGATAGAAGGAAGCTGGGTAGAATATTCCTCTAATAGTTTAGGTGCTGCAGCAGGCCAGTCCCTACCATATGTGACTGGATGAGGCTGCTGTGAGCATCAACTGAAATGAGAACTGAAAGCGTTTTAAAATGAAGGGTCTGGGTGCCACCTTCCAAAGGAAAGATTTTCCTGTCTTTTACGTCCCAACCATTATGGAAATAATAAGTGAGAGCAAACTATTTCTAGAGAAGAAAAAATATAGTATCATAATAAAACCAAATTAGGAGAAGGCTCCTTCAGCCAGGGGTGCTAACATTCTCTGTTGGTGTCCTTTCCTCCTGATGTGGTCTTACTGGGAACGGCCTGTCTCCTGTCTGTGGTCAGCCTTTCTGGAACTAAGAGAGCCATAGGAATTCTTTGCCCAGAACCTGTTTTGTTTTTTGTTTGTTTGTTTGTTTGCTTGTTTTGTTTTTTCCTCTCACAGTTCTCCAGCCCACCTTCCTTTGCTGGCAGAAGTCTAAGCTATGTTAAGAACAGCTTGCTACTAAAACGTCTGATGATTTGGAACCAAACCTCTAAAATCTAGTATTTCCTTCTGTAGATATGATGATACCCACAAGGCGACATACTATTTAGAAGAAGGTAGCTGCAGTCCTTTTGCTTTAAATATACCTTCTAAGTTTTTATTCAATGGCCATCTGGAAGCATTGAAATGACTAATGTTTTCCTCCAAATCTCAAGTGAAAAGAAAAAACAAAAACCAAAAAACCAAAAATCCCAACAAAACTGATTGTGAAGTATAGAGTTAGTCAGGGAGACAGCCTATGAGGGAGGGTGCTTGCTGTGCGGCCATGTGAAGCATAGAGCTAGTCAGGGAGATGGCCTGTGAGGGAGGGTGCTTGCTG
>CM052703.1:2077978-2095404 GCA_028551405.1 Uromys caudimaculatus
CCCCCCCCCCCCCCCCCCCCCCCCCCCCCCCCCCCCCCCCCCCCCCCCCCCCCCCCCCCCAGCCCCTTTTATAGTGAGTCAGGCATACCGGCCTGTTGCCAGGTAACTGTGGGATGGATCTTAGACAATGCTAACAAGGAGGACCTGGGTTCAGGTCCCCAGCACCCAGCTGAGCATGGCTACACATGTCTATAATGCAGTCCCTGCACAGGGTTGGGGAGGGAGGAGGAAGGGGGGGAGTAGAGCAGATATAGGAGGATCAGGGGGCTTGCTGACTGTCAGCATCTCCAAAACTCAGCAAGCTCCAGGTTTGGTGAGAGGCCTGTCTCAGGGGAGCAAGGTACAGAATGATGAAGGACATTTGCATCTTCCTCCATGCCCATGGTGCATGCACTTGTGCACAGCATGAACATATGCATAGCCCTCCCACCTCCATAAGGATCTCCAACAACTGAGCACATAGAAGTCTCTCTATGGGGCCAGCAGGACGGCTTAGTGCCTTAAAGAACTTGCCACCAAGCCTGCGACCCCAGGGGTGGAAGAAAAATCTCACAGGTAGTTCTCCCCCATCCCACACACTTAATTAATAATTTTTTAAAGAATATTTCCTATTTTAAAATCAAATCACACAGTAATTTCTTCTTCTTCTTTTTTTCTTTTGAATTACAGCCAGACTCTCTAAAGGGCTCAGAAAGTGCAGTGGATGAGCTGAAGGGAATCCTGGTAAGAGCCGCTGCTGTCTGTGTTATGGGGAAGCAGAAGACTATTTCCTCCTCTGACTTTTCGTGGATAGTTGTTTTGGGCGTGTTTTATGTCAACTGTTAGGCTGGTTTCTTTGCACCATGGCTACCTCCAGCACATGTGTCAAATGCCTTGTTGTTGACTGTGTTCTACAAGGGTGGCCACATACTCAGCAAGTCCTTATTTGCTGTAAAAGTACTCCAGTCCCACAGTATAGCAGAAAGCACAGGGCTCTGCCCTTGTGAGGGCAGCCAAATATAATGAACTATCTAGTGTTGGGAGCTGCGGGTTCCCTTCTGGTTTTCCCCATATGCAGCCCTGACTGGCTTGGAATTTGAAATGTTCTTCCTGCCTTTGCCTCCCAAGGACTGGGGTTATAGGTGTGCACTATTATGGCCACTTTATATGGTGCTGGGGGGTCCGTCCAAAGGCTTGCCCAAGGCTTCAGCCTACTAGGCAAGCACTGGATCAGCCGAGCTCCGTTTCCAGTCCCATGAAAGTCTTTATGTCACCAAGTTCATTCTCAAAGTACTTCCTGCCTGCTGGAAACTGTGTCTTCTGCCGACCTCTAGCCCTGTGTCTCTTTTCCAAGTGGGAGCTGGGGCCAGTAGAATCGCTCCTGACTAGCCTCTCCAACAGTCTCATGGGAAGTGCTTCAGACTGAGCTCTATTTCAGACCCCATTCTAGCCCGACCCTAGTTATTATGCATAGTTAGTCATCAAACATGGGGCAGAGGTGCGGGAATAATCCCTCCCCTGTTTGTTGTTACTGTGCTAATTAAGCATCACGTGTAGACGTCCACATAATGACAGTAAACAACATTATTTTCATCAAGAATGACTTTTAAACAGTAGACTTCACAGAATGGCTTAATTAGTTTGCTTTAGTTTTAAGTGAGTGGGATTAGCCCTGAAGAGTGGTGTATCACTGGCTAACAGTGGTGGTCTACCTACAGAATCAAGGATTAGACGGCCCCTGACAAAGGACTTGGCTCTTGCCCTACGGATCCTATGATGGAAGATTTTGTCATCCAGGGCTCTGCCCCTGTGACAGCCCCTTTTGTTGCTTCTTTGAGTGCTAATTCCTGTGGTTGAAGAAGTCCCTGGGGCCTTAGGAGAGGGAAGAGCAGCTCTGATGTCTAAGAGTCAACTAGACTCAGTTTGACTTGTTAAAAATTTGATTTATTAAGAAAATCGGATAATACTTGATTATGCAAAAAATTATGTCAATGTCAGTGCTGGATGGTAGCAAGTTTAATGAAGGTAGCATTATCATGTATGTGTGTGCACGTGTGCTTGCGTGCATGCATGCGTGTGTGCACTGCACACATGCTAAACTTGTGCTTGACCACCAGTCTGTATCCACAGCACAAATATTACTTTTTAGTATAATATCCACTACAGTTTTATATTACTTCATGTAGATAGATTTGTGAAATTATTTATGACTTATGAAAACTGTTTTTAAGAGTTCTTTCATTCTTAGATTTCTCTGCCTTTTCTGAGATTCATGTATCAGTAGGAGTAATAATTCCAGAATTAATATTTCTTTGTATTAAGGTTTTTTTTTTTTTTTACTTTTCTAAGTGTGGACCCCCATGGCCCTGTCCCTACTCTTTTGCCAAATGGCAACTCTCTTCTACCCTGGCAGGAGTTTGTTTGAGGGATGGTCCCAGTGTCTGGGGACAAGAAACCACTTTCATTCTTATGTGGGAGAAAGCAGGGCTCCAGCACAGTGTATTTCTAGGGCTCCCAGCTGGAGTCCACACTACAAGAATTATCAAAGTTAGTTCTGAGGAAATCACATGGCAACATCCTGGTAACCACCACCTGTGACAAAGCAGATGTTAAGAGTTACGGTGAGCCTCAAACCTTGTAGCAAGGTGGGAATGGAACAACTGTACCAGGTGGCACAGCAGATAGGTGTTCTGATGTCCTGGAGTACAGAAAACAGGAACAACTTCATGGGGACATTTCTGCTAAAAATGACTGTAACCCATGGTGTAAATGTTGGACTTTGGAGTAATGAGAGAAGTTAGACTCTGGCCCAGGAGAGCTGGAAACCTTACTGAATTTTTTTTGAGGGGTACAGTTTTCAAGTCAATTTTTAAAGCATCAGTATTAACAACTCATCTTTCCAAACTCATGTCGCTTAATATTTCAAGCAGAACATTTTTGCATGTACAACATACACCGGGCGTATCTTGTGTTCATAATAGAACTTCTAAGATTTAGGAAGTGGAGACTCTGGAGGCACATTGTCATTTAAAATCTACCCTATGAACAGATACCAATGAATTCCCACATTTGCTCTGTATATTAAAGGGAAAGAAACCCCTTCACGGTTCTCAACAGGTGCAGCAATGGTGGACCAGTCACCTTTGCTGGAGCCAGTAACTTTGACACCTGAAAGTTAGTGTGGTAACATTTGTAACATTTGATTGAAAGTTAGTGTGGTAACATTTGTAACATTTGAGGCGCTTGGGAACTAAGAGCGCTGACTACAATGCTGATTTGAAATAGTAGGCTAACTATTTGGGGTTTTGATCTAGATCTAAAACCCAGGCGTATCTCTGACTTACTGTGGGACCCGATGGTCCTGAGCCTCACTGGGTTCCAGTTCCTTGTAAAGTGAAGTAGCTGTGTGTGTACCACATGGCTTCTGAGCCATCTTCTGACTGGTGCATTTTATGGATCCTAAAGAGAAGTAAGATACAGAAGTAGAATAATCTCAGGAATAGATTATTCTATTACAATAGAATTAATAGATGATTCGGTTAAGGTAGAATAATCTTAATTAGTCAAGTCCATCCTCATTTCATCTGAGGGTCCTGCAGAACTCTCCTGTTCTCCAGTTGCCAGCATCTCTAACCTTTACTCAATATTAGAGGCATCAACCACATTAGGGGGTGAGCAAACAAAAAATGGGGGGGGCAACTCACAGGTTAGAACTCAGAAAATAGATTCTTTGGCACCACAACCAGGATTTGGGGGGAAATAAGGTTTATCCAAAGACAGAGCTGAAAGACCATACAAAAGATGACTTTAACAACAGTAGATAGCATGTCATTTCCTTTCCAGCAGCTTTTTCCATTGGGGGAAATCATACAGTGACCTTGAGAGTCAACGTGACTGCTCTGTAAGTTATTTTCGTGGTGAGCACTGTACAGTTTTTAAATAGCTGCTCACAAGCGATTCAAATGGTACGTTTCCTAGAAGCTTAAATAGAAATGACGTGAGGATGCTTGTTCTTCACATTCTTTTCAAGTGTGTGGAAAGTGGCCATTCATTCTCTTTAATTTCCAGGAACAATCATGCCTTACTGTGTTTTTCATCAGCAAATAGATAAAGACCTACAACCCAGTGAACCAAGTCATCTCACTTCTAAACTTAAATAAGCTGATAAATCACACGTGTCATGTTCCTTCTGGATAGTTTACAAATCTTCGCAACAGATGAAAAACAAAATGTCTCATTTCCAGGGGGAAAAGTGTCACATGCTGGAATAAAGTACCAGCAGCCTTCTTCAAGTATGTCAATTGATCAGGCAGATGGCAGCAAGGACAGTCTCCTAACCTAGTTGGCCAGAGCCCTCCCCCCTTCTATATCTTTAAGCAGGTGTGGTCTCTGCCTAAAGATAACAAGAACATTGTAACAACTTCTCCTGTGTGAGATTTGTAACCTTCTGATTTTCAAAAGGAACTTTTGCTGTCTTATGGTCTAGGGAATTACCATTTCTAAACAATAGGACCCTGAGTATCCTTCCAGAAGCTAGGAGGGAATAGAAGGAGTAAAAGCTCTTAGCAAGTTTACAAACCTTGGTGAACAAAGGCTGCTTCCAGACCCAGATGGTTGTTGCTTGTTTCTGATGACTAGATCTTGGGTCTCTTGATTTCCTCGTCCCCTCACTAATGGTATAGCTGAGGAGGAGCTCTTCAGAGAGAGAGTGGGCTCTGGTCATGAAAGTCTTGTTACTGGTAAGCTACATGCTCACCTCTAAGTGAGGAGCATATCACTGCTCTGTTCAGACACTCCTGTGGTAAAGGGGATAGGAAGTCATACACTTCAACAGGGCCCTACATGGGAAACCCTGGCATTGGTCTTTGTCTTCTTAGAAGCCAAGGCCAGTTTCAGGAGCCTATCTTGATTGCCTCTTGTTGCATACAGTGTCTTCTGGACACTGAAAAGACATACATCCATGTTCTCATCTGTCAGGATGATGGAAGTCAGTCCATCTCTGCAGGACCATGGCGTTCCTCTCCCTCACTAATGCCAAGTTAGCTCAACCTGCTCCTTCTTTAGGTAGACCACTGGGGGCTCTTACGTTGCTTCTCAGGCATAGCATTGCCCCCTGGTATGCAGCCAGGGTCATTCACTCAGTAACAAGACCACACAGTTTCTTTAGCACCTGAGGACTTGTGCTCTGTAGTCTGTTCTGCTGTATGAAGATATTCTTCCAAGGTGAGTGGAACGTACTCATTCTGTCCTTCACGGATAGATATCAACATCTGCATCACCAGTGGGCAAGTATCTCCCTACAGCTGACCTGTGTAGTCAGCTCCCTGAGAGATATTCTTGTATGACTTGCTCTTCTGAGACGAGGCTGCTGTCTCCACCGCCAATACATTGTGTCAATGAGGGTGTGTGTGCAAGTTTGAAAAACTCATATATATGTGTGTGTATATATATATATATATATATATATATATATATATATATATACACACACACACACACATACATATATGTATATATGTATATATATACACACACACAGATATATATATCTGTATGTAATTTGTTTTGTTTCTTAATTCTGTTTTGATTTTCACAATGTTTTATTGGTTTGCATTTTCTGTTCTTTTGCATATTATATTAACCTGTTTGTTTTTGTTTTAGGGGACACTTAACAAATCCACTAGTTCAAGAAGCTTAAAATCCCTTGGCCCTGAGAACAGTGAAACTGAGTTAGAGAGGATTTTACGTCGCAGAAAGCTGACGGCAGAAGCAGATAGCAGTAGTAAGCTTCTTTGAGTCCTCTGCTGTCCTTCTCTCCTTCCTCTAAGCCCCTTTAACATGAAACCGTCTTTCAAAAATTAGTATTAAATGTTTAGCTTTTTTTAAAAAAAAAAATGTGAATGAGAAATCCTGGCTGGGTAGAGAGTGTCTGCAGTACCTCAGGAGATGCTTGCATAGTCATCGGCATCTTTAATTGTAGGCAACCAAGCATTTGTAGATGGGCCCTGTTCGGTGTGAGGTACCCCAGGACAAAGGCCCATGCAAAGACATCTGGGTGGGTTTTCTCATACACATATACCAAGTACTTTGATCATATTTCTTTCAATTACCTGCTCTTCTCCCTTGCCTCTCACTGGTCTTCCTTTTTCCAGCTAGTCACCTTTCTAAGTTCATGAAGTTTTGTTTGTTTCTGTAGTTTGGATACACACACACACACACGTTTTATTATTGTATGCACAGGAGCATCTGTGAGGGTTAGTTACAGGAACATGAGCAGTTTACCAGTGGCTATATCACCCAAGGAAATATCTCCCTCTTCCCCGTTACCTTTAGATGACAATAGCTCCTTAGGGAAGGATGGACCTTAAGCCCTTCTCCAATCAGGATGGATTTTGTCAACAAGACAGTATCAGATGGAGGTTTGAGAGTTCCAGCCTGTGTTATCCACTGTTTGCCCTTAGACTAGTTACTTAGTTTTTTTGTGCTTCAGTTTCTTCACACATCTCTAATGAGGACAGGCATACCCCACAGCATTAGTCTCAAGATGAAGTAAGGCAGTCCATCAAAAGTATCTTGCCCTCCCCCACTCTGCCTGGCATGGTTTGCGATTTGGGTGGGAATTACGCATCAGTTACCAATCCAGAGACAGAAATCACCTTTACTCTTCATACCCTGCCTGTTCATGAATCTGCTGGTGACACCAGCTCTGCCACCAATTGTGAGCTCGCCATTGCTGTTGGGTGCTGGAGCCACATCACTGTCCATGTATTGTGTCACAGATCTGTTCCAGACTCTGGGTGAATACAGTTGTGTGTGTGAGTTTGGTCATGGCAATTTATGAAGGTTGCCCCTTGGGAGCTAGCCGTGAAGCTGGCTCGGAGAAATTATAGTAAAGAGGGCTATTAATCAGCAACCAGAGACAATGGGCTGAAGTTTGTAAGACCTTGGTGAGAAACAGTCCATTGGAATGATCTGAGGAGTCAGTTTGACCAGCTTTAAGTTGCTAGAACTGTGTTTGTTTTAGACAAGATCTTGCTATGTAGCCCAGGCTGGCCTTGAACTCATGCAACCTACGTGCATCAGCCTCTCCAGGGCTCGAATTCTTAGCATGACCCACCTTGCTGGCTGAACTTTCTAGAATATTCATGACGGAATTGTGATGGTCAAGCCCTGCTTTACAGGGGGATTTACTAAACTGAGTGATTCCTCAAATCAAACTTGGCCAGAGAAGCAGCTGTGCTCTTATGACAGACATATGAGTGGTCTGAGGAGATGGTTAATTACTCCCTGAGTTCAGTCCTCGGAAATCACATTTTGAATCCATGAATTGTAACCCAGTGATGGGGAGGTGGAGACAGCCAGACGAGCCTTCAGAGTGAGCTCCAGGACAGTAAGAGACCTACCTCAAAACAAGAGGGACCACACTGACATAAAAATATTCAGTTCTTAGTTTAGTCTGCAGATTCTGCTGATAAAATCCACACAAGGACTCTTCCCACTTAGCAAACAACCTGACAGGAACATTAAAGGGTATTCTAAGAAATTTTTACTGCACTAACAGCACTCAGCCACCTCCTTCTATCCACTTGGTGACTTGGTGCCTTGTGTCAGCCTTCCTGGAATCCACCTGAAGGTGCTCCTATAGGCCCCTCTGCTTCAGGCTTACTGACAAGTACATTGTGTGCTATGCCTCTCACCTTCTCATTCCTCCAAAAACATTCTCCCCTCATGGATTTAGTCAGTGGGAATGGGGAGACACTTTGGTTTCAGTCAATATGAAAACAGGAATGCGTAAAGGAGGAACACATTTTAGAGACACAGTAAGAATCCTTTGTTTGATTTACTTCTCACCAGTGTGTTCAGTGTCCCATTCAAGGGATGTTAGAATAAAACATACAAATCCAGTAGACTTGGGGGCTGGGGATGTAGCTCAGTTGGTAGAGTGTTTGCCTAGAGTGCATAAGCCCTGGTTTGATCCTGGGAACCACATAAACAGCATGGTGGCACACACCCATAATCCCTCTTGGGAGGTAGAGGCAGGAGGATTAGGAATTCACAATCATCTTCAACTACGTAGTGAGTTAGAGGGCAGCCTGGGCTATGTTCAGTCCTGTTTTAATTTCTTTTTCAATAGATCTGTTAGTACATGAACAAAGAAGTATGATCTGCCATCAGTAAAGTACGCATAGTCAGTGTACTCTGAGGGGGTGACTCACAATTGAGCAGACATTCACGGGCTTGTGGCCTCGTGGCATGTGGACCTGTGACATTCACAGGCTCGTGGCCTCATAGGATGTGGACCTGTGCCATGGCTCTCGTACACTTATGGGGAATAGGGGAGGGAACAGGAGGAGGAAAGCTACTTCAGAAAGCAGCCAGACTTTACAGACCCTGTCTTGCTCAGTTTCCCTTCTGGGTCTGCCTGCCACTCCTTTTCTCCACACAGCATGGTGGCCTGCCAAACTGACATGTCAGAGATGAGCAAGTGGCTCTTAGGAAGCACAGGATGCAGCAATCACCACTGCAAACATTCTTTGCCTTCTTCATTTCTTTTTTTGTATGTAAGGAAAACACGAGCCCTGGCTGAGCTCTCTGCCCTCCTTCCGAAGTGGCTTCGGCTATAGAAACAAGCAGCAGGCATTTGTGTATTCAAAAAGAGATCTTCCCACAAGGACAGACGTGCTTAACGCTGTCTAGTGTTGCTGACAAGTTACCAAGAACAGAACAGCAGAGATGAGGCGAATCCTGGACTTGACTTGATATCCCTGTTTTTCAGAAGTTTCTTTGCTTGATTTTTTCACCCTTCTTGCTGTCTTCCATATCTCCTTGTAACATACAGTAGCTGGGAGGGAAAGGCCTTTCTGAACAGAGCACTCAGGCACGACACCAGCCTCTCTGTGTAGCTGGTACAGATGAAGTCAAGTCAGACCTGTCACCAAACCTGAAGGGGTCTAGCTATGGAGTCAGGCTAAGGGAAGAGTCCAATAGAATTGAGCAAATTTTCAGTCCCTCTGAGATAGGTATTCAGTCATATTCATAGCCACCGAAAAAGAATGTATCTCCTGAGCTGCTACAATTAGGGATCTGCTAGCATTTTTTGACTGTATAATACCAATTTGGGAGACGGTTCTTTTTCTTTTTCATTCT
Source organism: Uromys caudimaculatus (assembly GCA_028551405.1). NCBI lineage: Eukaryota > Metazoa > Chordata > Mammalia > Rodentia > Muridae > Uromys > Uromys caudimaculatus. The sequence goes on from CM052703.1 coordinate 2,087,105, forward strand.
TTGAACTTGGTATACAGTCAAGAGTAACCTTGAACTTTTGATCTTCCTGCCTCCATCTTCCAAGTGCTAGGGTTATATAGGTGAGCACCACCATGCCTGTTTTATGCAGTGTTGTAGATGGAAGCCAGGGCTCCATGCCTGCCCTGTAAGCACTTCCCCACCAGAGCCACACCCCAAACCCTGGGACATCTTTAATCTCCCAGGTCTCTTCTCAATGATGTCCTTAAGGGTTGCATTCTGACTCCATTTTGATGTCATTTAGATTGCATATTTGTGGGTTATTTAGTCAGTCTCTCTGTTAAAAGCATTCCTTCTGAAGTTTTAAGGTAGATATTCTTGGAGGCATGCTACCTAGTGAAAGCTCAGGGTGAGGCTTAGCTTTCGCCTGGGAGTTCTAGAATGCTGTACCCATGATTTCAGTAGCAAGCCTTACTGTAGTCATTAAGTCCTGTCCCAAAAACAGCAGAGACCAGAAGGTAAACAGCCCAAACTCTTTGCCACTTAATTTTTATAATCTTGTGTCTGTATTTTGTTTTAAGAGGCAATAAATCCACTTACCGCACATTCACATTAAAATGAAATGTTCATGAAAGCTGTTTAATGCTCAAGAAGTCTTCATGAGCCTTTTAGAAAGAACCTTTTGACATCGGTCCATTTTCTGTTTAAAATGCGGAGCTGAGTTTTTGGAAGAATTAATTCTTGAGAGGCAAAATGGTTCAAGCAGGGCAGTCAGAACGCCATATTCAGAAGAAGAAAAAAGTTTCCACAATTGCAGTGTTGCTAAGGACTGGTCAGTGAAGGAGTGTGGCTAGGGATTTTGTGACCTCTTAAAGGTTTGCACACAATGTCCCAGCATGGTCCAGGTGCCCTAAATAGTAGAGTTGCCCCAAAGCAAAGCAGACTCCTAGTAGGGACTTTTTTTTCTTTTAGCATGTGCTTACGATTCTTAACCAACTTGGCCTTTTTCTTCCTGTGGGCTTTTCAGCTAATGTTTCATACCCTTGATAAGCATCACACAGAATTATTAAACTTGAGGTATGTGTTTGGTTTTAAGGTCCTACCGGGATATTAGCCACCTCAGAGTCCAAGTCCATGCCAGTGTTGGGTTCTGTATCCAGTGTAACAAAATCAGCCTTGACCAAGAAAACTCTGGAGGCAGAATTCAACAACCCGTGTTCCCTAACACCTGAGCCAGGTGAAGGGCCCGGTAAATTGGAAGGATGCACGAATTCCGAGGTTACCTTTCAGTAAGTAACAATGTTCTTCATTAAGTAGAATGTAGACGAATCTATAATGACTGTTCTGCCTTTCTTTGACTGTTGCTCTTCAGAAAGCCTGCCAATCCCTCTTCTCCCTCCTTTGAGCCAGCTTCTGCTTCTAGGCTTGGTGGTTTCCTTCAGTTCCACATGCCCTAAACTGGTCTAGCCATTGGGTTCTCCTCCTACACAAAGACTTTATGGACCTGGCTGATATTTCTGCCCCAGACACCTGTCTTTCTCACGTGAAATGCTTAGGTTCTAAGCCAGTCTTAACAGCTCCCTAGCTCTGGATAAGCCAGGACATCTTTCAGACTCCTTTGGAGCCTGCGTTTGTCCAGTCTCATTTTCTGGCCCTTGAAAGATGTTCCTTCAGGGTTATGTTCTTTCCAGAGACTGATTGTGTGCCACATATAGGGTTATCTCTAGAGACTGATTTCCAAGTGCCACTTTGTTAGGTGTAATCCTGCTATTGAACGTGTTGCAGACCAGTGCAGAAGAAGATCAATTTGTTTTATAACAATGGCAAGCTCCATTTGAAATTGGTCTACACTTGGGCTCTAATTCTCTTGCCAGGATGTCAACTAGACTGTCACTTAATGAAAAGGAAGAGGTGAGGCCAATCAGATCAGCTGAATCTTGTAATCACAGTTAATTAAACCTCTGATTTCCTGTTCTGTCAGAGAAAGAGCCCCCCCTCCTTTTGTAGTTTCACTGTCTTGGCTTAAAAGGTGAAACCTGGACAAATGAAGTTGAAATTCAATTTGGATCTATTTTTGCCGACTGGTATTTTCTTCCTCCCATGGGGCTGTTGAGATCCCATCTCCTTCGGAATGAATGGCTGTCTTTGCTGATTTACATGTTATCTAATTTCACTGTGGGTTTTAAAGCACATACTCTCACAGCTCTGTTTCCTTTCTTTGCCGGGAGCTGTTTGCATCTACCAGAAAGATGATCCATATTCATTCTTTGCCTTTGCTATTAAGTTTGTTGAGCACTAATTCAACATCAGCAATCTGGCAGCATTTGAACCAATATCCAGCACAAAAGCAATTTGGCGGAGACAAGTTAGTTTCTGAGAAATGCCTCAGTACATGTGTATAGATTTTCGCCCCCCCTTCACCGTTTTCCACAGATAATCTTAATCAGAAAATACTGCGGCTCCTTCCCCCTTTGTCTGCCTTTTATTCTCCAAAAGTAAGTGGAAATTACATTTCGAAGAAAGGAAATGAAATAATTGCAGGCCCAAGGTCTGCAAAATGTGTGTTGAATTGACGGTGAAAAGGATCCGTGTGCTGACAGAGAGAGTTGCTTGATGCCAGAAAGGCCGATGCGGAACTCAATTTACGCCCCATCTTGTTCGTTCAATGACTGCTTAAGAGACACATTGTAACTTAATTTATCTACTTAAAGCACTAATCTAAGTTCTGCGTGCAGCCGTATTAACTTTTAAACTTTGTAACCCAATGCTCCTGTCTTCCGTTATCCCATTGTTTGGCTGAGATATCTAGTGCCATGTGTTTTCACATTAACAGTCATTTAGAAATAAGAAAAAAAATCCCCTACACACGAGCTGGACCTAGGCCTTCCCACACATATGTAGCAGATGTGCAGCTTGGTCTTCATGTGGGTCCCGAACAACTGGAGCGGGGGGGGGGGGGGCTATCTCAAAAACTCTTGCCTGTCCATGGAATATGTTCTTCTAGCTGGGCTGCCTTGTCTGGCCTCAGTGGGAGAGGATGTGCCTAGCCCTGCAGAGACTTGATGTGCCAGGGTTGGGGGGCTATGGGGGGGGGGACAATGGCTCAGAGAAGAAGAGGAGGGGTGAAGAGGGAAGGATTGTGAGAGAGGATTTGATTTGGAGGGAGGGCAAAGAGCAGGATGTAAAGTGAATAAATTAAAATAAATAAATAAATCCAAAAGAAAAAGAAAATCCCTTGCTTCAGTACAGCTAGACAAAATGAATCTGAGAACTCTGTGTATATCCAGGCTAATTATTCTCTTCCCTTCACATACATTTAAACTTAGCTTTGGGATAACTGACAGATTTAGCCGCAGGTTCTACAAGTGAAAAATCCTTGTTATCAGCCAGGAACCCAGAAACTTCTAGGAACCAGAGGGGTTATTTTTAGGACTATTTGGGGCTGGCTTTGACTAAGATTCATTCAATTAGACTGACCGACAAGGTGGGTGCAACCACCTTGCCCCATCTCAGACTTTGGCTAGTGGAACCCTTAGAAATGAGGTTGTGGGGGGGGGGGGGAGGGAAGAGGGAGGAAAGAGCATGTCACAGTATGTGTGTAGAGATAAGACAAACTCAGATGTCAGACTTCACCTTCTACCATGCTTGAAATGGCATCTTTGTTCATTGCTGTGACACCAGGCTGGCTGGTCTGCAAGATTCAAGGCATTCTCCGACCTTGAGTCTTACCTTCTCCGACTTTGAGTCTCACCGAGGAGTGCTGGGATTAAAGATGCACACTACAGAATCCAGCTTTCCTCAGGCTCCGGGGATCCGAACTTGGATCCTCATACTTACACAGCAATAAGCATTATACCCGCCAATCCATCTACCCAGCCTTCACTGTTTTTAAATGGACTTTTGAGGTTAGAGTCTGGAGTGACAGCTTTCACTGTGACATTTTCCCACATATGTGCTACTGTACTTTTTCCCGTTAGTTAATGGGTTTTTGCACTCTAGTAACTGACCCTTCATTTTGATTTGTGGCAACACCACTGTTGTGTTTCAGGTGAGTGGCACTGTCAGCTCTTGACGGGAGTCAAGGTCAAGGGAGGACGCCAGTCTTAGTGTCCTGTAATGCATACAATTATCCCAGCTTGTACAAGTGTACACACATGCACACAGGTGCACATGCACATGTCTTACTACAATAGCCCCTGCTGTCCTGTCCTCAACGCCCCCCACACATGCTTTTTGGCCAAGTCCCATTGCACTTGGGGCCAGGCGTCTGCTGCACCTGCTTTGCCAAGAATGTCCTTCCCTGATGTGTCCTGCAAGGCAAGGTCCAGGAAACCTGACTAGGGGTAGTACAGCAGTGGAGGAAGGAAAGACACACAGACAGACAAGCTGGGCTGGGCTGTGTGAGGCTGAGGGGGCGCCAATTACTCACAGCCTGGAACTCTGCTCATTTATTATTTCGTGTGTGCAGCACAGGGGAGAGGTTGGCCTGTATCCATAGGCGTCTCTGTAGACAGCAGTCTCAGGCTATAAACAACTTGGGAAGAGAAAACCCCAATTGATAGGTTTCACAGACTCCAACATTCACACTCAGTGGAGGAATTTACTATCTCTCTGAGCTTCACCCCCATAGGGAAGGCTTTGCCAATTTCCCGTGGGTCTGAGGCACTGGTCATTAACATGGCCGTGCACATAGTAATAGCATACATCCACATAGGACTTCATTGTTCTTTAAATAACACTTAAGGCTTCCTCGGCTCCCATCCTCCCCCCCCCCCCCCCGTGGCCAGCATGTCCCACTTCCACATCCCCCATGGGTACAAGGCTAGCATACCCCTCTCCCACCCCACCCCCACAGGTACAAGGCTAGCATACCCCTCACACCCTCAGTTTCCCCCTCAGGGATCAATATCTAAGGTAGCCTCCCTGAGTGCTTCAGTCAAAGTTGTCACTCCACATTCCCCTTAATTCTGATTCCCGACACCCGATTCCATTTTCCCCACACTGGTTACCATACGCTCTACCATATGGGTTATTTTTCTCCTCCTATGAGAATGTAAACCTTATGAGGGTAACATTTTTCCTTTTGTCTGTTTTACCTGTTTGTGATGTTTCACACCTCAGAAATCATGCCTGCCACATGGCAGGCTTTTAATAAATGGTTGGACGAACAAGCATCTTCTCTAGTACTCAGTCTTCCCATCAGGCATACACACAGACGTTCAAGCAAACATTCTCGTAAAGGCTGGGGAGTCGTTTGAATTTAGCTTAGCACCTCACATCTTTGCCTTTGTGCCTGCTCATCAGCCTCTACAATACACAGGTGTATGGGAAAGATCTCACTAAGCTCACCTGATCGGGCTCAGTGGGGCTGTGCTGGCTAGCTTACCAGTGGCTAAGTTAGAATGCAGAGATAGAAGCCATAAGAATTCTGCACAGGAAAATGGAAACCCTCGCGCTGTCCCTGCAAAATGCAAATCGACATGTGGATTTTAGGGAGTCGAACAAACCCTTGTCTAAAGATTATAAAATCAGAATCTATTAGTTTATGTCCTGGGTACCTATCAAGAAAGTAGGCCGTTAGTTTCGGTCTTTAATACGAGGGTTCATCGAAATGAATGACACTAGCCTATACAATTGAGGGGCTTAAAGGGGAAAAAGAAAGGAAAAGATCTTGGGGGAGGAGTCTGCTCCTATTTTTAATGATAGTTGTAAATGAAAAAAAATCTCTGTCTTGTTGTTTCTGATGGGTGTTTCCTATCTGCTTCTGTTATCTGTCACTGCGGTAGTATAAAGGGCTTTCCCTTTACGTTCAGAAAGGAGGTGATTCAGCAAGTGCCAGCATAACCTGGTTTCTACTCCCATGATGAACCTCACACAGCCAAGATGGAGTAAGCTTTCTTGACTCAAGCTAATCAACAGGTGGGATACTCCATACTAAAGAGGGAAAAAAAAAAATCCACATTATAGAATTTTGTAAAGAAACTAGCTTCTCACTTTCAGGCAGCTATATATGATTCCTAAAAACAGGCTCACCAGGTATGGTAAAGTCGAAAAACTGCCGGGTGTGTTTTCTGCTCTTACAGCAGAGAAGATCAGAAATAAATGATAATTACTTTCCAACCCAGTCCTTTCCCACACCTGTCTGTGGTGGCAAAGAACACCCAGTCATTTCTGAGACCTGAGCTCTGTGTCAACCAGCCAAGGTCCCAAGGACCTTTGATCTACTTACTCCTTACTGGCCACTGTCGTGATTTTGGCAAGTGGCAATCTATGACAAAAGTTTCCTTTTGTAAGTTGAGTGTAGTGACACCTATTTTGTAGAGTTGACATGTAGATTAGCTGGTTTATGGAATAATGTATTTGAATTAATACCTTCCTATCTTATATTAAAATTATATCGCTGGGATAATAGATAATCAAGGTCAAAAGTGAACCTGGAAGCTAAGTTTGTAGCTTCGGCCATCGGATGGGCAGGTGACAGGTGGTCAAGCCATGTGACTTCTCTGGGTTTGCTTTCTCTTTTATTCCTTCTAAATTAAACTTGAAGCCAGTGTATTAGACATGCCCCTGAATCTTCTCCATCTCCAGGACCTCAGTAATCCCTAACAAACACCGTCACTCCATACATGTTTACCTTTAAGATAAGGAACAGAATAATACATACCTGTTTTCTAGCCATGACAGGCTCTATAATATGCTATAGGTTTATCCTAATATATAAACCTAAAGGTATACAGTAATGGGTTTTTTTAAACACTTCTTCCGAACTTACATGTCCAAATGAAAATGATTTGTCTTTAACTGCTAATTCTCTTAGGGCCATCAACTCAGTCCAGCTCTGTCACTATTGCTTCAAATGCATTTAGATCCACTTGGATTAGAGATACCTGGCCACAGAAAGAATTGGCAACCCTTTCTGACTGTTTATTTCTGGTCAGAGAAAGGAGGTGAGAAGTGGGCAGTACCTTAGAGACCCTCTACTGGTCCAGTAAGAGAGTTAACATCAGTAAAATGGACATCAACAAAAAATGATGTCCATTTTAACATATGTTTACAAAGCTTTGGCTTTGGAAATCAGACCAGACTTTTTAAATAACTGTCACGTGTACACCAGCGCTGGCAAACCCATGTCCGGGAGAGCACAGCACTCTATACAGCTAGATCGCAGCCTTTATTCACCACCTAGGGTTCCTCATCCTGTGAAGCATGGATAATGAAAGAGGTGAGCAATTGATCAGTATTTCGGAAATAGGAGCATAAGCTGAACAGTGAATATGAGATCCCAAATTACCTATTTGGGTGGCCATGTCATCATCTGAATCCTGGTGCAGGGTGTCCCAGACATTTCAACTCTGTTTTCAACACAATGTGTAAATTCCACATTCTCGATTGGATACATGTGGATTGAACTGGAAAAACATTGTTTTGGGAAAAGCCCACACCACTCCATCATATGTGCCTATGTTAATATTTTCTCTTCCTCTTCATCAGTAGGTATTCACACTAGAATAGCACACATGGAGAGGTATGTGCCTAAACTTTAGCCATCAGGGCGTATGTGTGGACAGGTAGGGACTGTGGGTGTTAAAACCATTTTCCAGTGGGGGACTGAGGATTCTGGGACTTCCTTCCATGGTGTTTAGTCACTGACACTATGCCTCACCAAAATTCATTAAGCAGCCTGTTTTCCTGTGTTCTTTTTAGTCATCCCAGACCTACAGGTTTGACTTTGTTCCCGTTTTGTTCCGGTAGAAAACAGAGGTTCAATGAACTAAACAGATTACCCAGAATTATGTATGCTTCTGATGGATAGTTGGGGCAGGTAACTTTAAACTCTCTAAATTATTTCTCCAAAGCTCATGTCTTTCAAACCCTAGTAGACTGTACTTAGTGCAGTAACAGTTAGGGAAAGGCAGAGAAGAGGCTGCCGTGACCTCCCTGGTAGGTAAACTGACATGATCTCCCTGGTGCTCACTGCAATTGTGTTGCTCCTTGGGGCCCGTTCTGTGCACATCCTGTCAGACTGACCGTATATGCTCAGATGGCATCAGCTCTTCTTTTCGGTTTTTTACTGTCTTCTTAAGTCTATCCTGGCGATGGGAAGGTCCTGATGTTACCCAGAAGCACAAAGCATTCTGAAGCAGCTGATTTGATTAGCAAGCAGTCTTAAAGAATAATTGGGAAGAATTGTTTTAATTTTTCCCATGCCTCCAATAAAAAGGCATTCTTCAAAATAAACTCGGGAAATTGGTCTATCATACTTAGTCTTTAATATTAGCTCCCTCCTGTGTGTGTGGGGTGTGTGTGTGTGTGTGTGTGTGTGTGTGTGTGTGTGTGTGTGT
>CM052703.1:2095904-2119962 GCA_028551405.1 Uromys caudimaculatus
CCCCCCCCCCCCCCCCCCCCCCCGTGACTCAGCAATTGTGCTTTACAGATTCTGCTGCGTCAGGAGGAAGGCTGCCATGGCTGTTTTATGAACTTTAATTGCTTACCTGTAGTCACTGTCTTTAGATGCTGCATTGAAGAAGGAGGTGGACGGAGCCACCATGGACCAGGCCCCTATGGGACTACTGCTTGAGCATTTGTTGGGTTCAATCCTCTAGACCCACATGCATGGCTTCTTTGAACAGCAGCCTAGGTTCTCAGTACTGTCCCCGAAGGACATGGGATTGGGAATGTATTAGTTGCCTTTTCTGTTACGATGAAAAATCTCTGACAAAGGCATATTAAGGGGGAAAGGGTTAATTTGGGCTGATAGTGTGACAGTGCATTAGTCCATTGTGTCAGGGAAGACCTGATAGCTGGGGGGTCAAGGTGGTGGTGCACATTGCAACCATAGTCAGGAATCAGAGGACAATGAATGCTATAAGTCAGCTCTTTCCACTGTTCAGTCCAGGATACAAGCTTAGGGAATGGTGCCGCCCACAATCAGGGTGGGTCTTCCCTCATTAATGAATTTAGTCTAAATAATTGTTCCACAGGCATACTCTGAGGCTTGTCTCCTTTCAACTTTACCATCAGTGATATCATGGGGATAGAGATGGAATGTAGCTCAGGAAGAAGGCTTCTGGTTCTAAAAGGAGCTTTAAGAAGCTCCCCAGGGAATCAGGAAAGGACCAAGTGATATCAAACCAGGAAGCTTGAGCGTTGAGCATTGTTCTCTGAAAGACAGCATTGATCTGAAAGTTGCAGATAGAAACAATGGAAATAAACTAGTAAAAATATCCACAAATTACCCTGTGGCACCAGTGTTACATCTGGAAAATAGCTCAATCCTAAAGACTCCTGCGCTGGCTCTGCCACTCAAGAGCAGCATGCTTTTAGGACAAGCTGTTTCTCTCTGCACACAGAACTGCCTCCATCTCCAAAAGGGCAGTTTGGATAGATGGCCACTCTTACTCCTTTCTGTCTTGCCCTGGGGTTCCAAGGGAGTGCCCCCCTGCCTAGTCTCCACTGTGCCTAGTTCAGTGGAGGCAACTGTGAGATTCTCAAGCTGGCAGGAAAATTCTGCCAGCAAGTTCTCAGGTTAGTCTGCAGATGAGTGGCTTGCTTGAGGACAGATAGACAGTCCAAGGTTTTTAAGTTTTCAGATCAACCGGCCTGTGTGTTGCTGCCACAGGAAGCGGAGAGCAGTTCCTGGAGAGCTCTAATTCCCAGCTGACGAAGACAGCTTTTGCTAGATGTTAACCACACTTCGCCTGCAGATATACGGGGCCATGAAAATGCCCACTGTAGTCCACAGGATCAACAGAGGTTGGTATGGACTGTTGGCAGTTGCTCACTCCAAATGGCAGAGTGAGATCCACTCCTTTGCATGCTTCCAACATGCTGGCTGGTGACAGCAGTGGGCTCGAAAGCAAGCTAGTGAAGCTAACTGGCCCTGACCTGCAGACTTCATTGTGGTGGCTTTCACCTGAGCCTAAGCTAAGCTTCAGTTCACCTCCTGGGACTCCTCATGTGCTTGTCTCCAGGTTCTCGTTGGCCACAAGAGATGTGTATGAGGCAGACATTAGATAATGATGCTTTGCTAATGTTTTTCTTTGAACCCTGAGAAGGTTCATGTGTAACTGATCTGGGATAGCTTATGAAGGGCATAATGTGCTGACTCACTTAATGGCCATGTAGCAGTGGCTGGTCTGTGGATCAGTTCTGCAGCTCCTCCCAGCTTCTCCTCCAGCTTGCCCGCTTCCCAGCTCAGATGCACGTGCAGGTTCTGTGTGATAGGGCTCAGCTTGTCCTGTTGGGCCGTTGCATCAGCCTGACCGACCTTTATCACAGAAAGATGCATCTCTAGTTTGTTCTCAGTCTCTGCCGGTTTATAGCCAGCTTGCCTTTCAGCTGCCAGAACGCCCGGCTTCATGCACAGAGATGGCTGACTTGCACAGTGTTCTCTGATGCCCAGAGTCTAATTCCTGTTAATAGCTCTTTTAGGTGGCTCTGCTTTTCTCATAAGCTGTAAGATGTTGCCTGGACCAGAGAAAGTTGAAACAGGTACTACCAAGGAAATGACACCCCTGACACCCTAACCCACCTCTAGGACAGAGTAGTGGGTGTTTTGAGAAATGTTTCATTGGCTAAGGTAGACGAACAGTGACATCATGGTCTCTGTCATGTCTGTTCCTAAGGATCTCCTTCCTTCTGCCACTCCCTTGTGTCCTTAATACGACCTGCCAGCCAGAGAATGTCTTTGCAGGCATTTGGTTAGAGCTTGTAGTTATGACTGGTTTTCCGGTTCAGGCTTTTGTGCCTTGTGAGCCGGTCATACAGGCCACCTTTCATAATAGATGGCTTGTTCTGTTTCCATGTATAGATGAGACCTCGAGCCATCTCTCACCCAAGCTTTTAATCTGGGTCTTCTTTAGTCTGCTGTTATTTATTTGATCATTTGTTTACTTTATACTTGATCTACGTGGATGCTGGGGGTAGAGTCTTAGACAAAAGTAAACAGTCTCTGTCCCATATGCTACCAGAGAGACAAACATCTAATAAATTGTGTTGAGTTCAGAAAAGGAGAAACACTGCATGTAAGAGGTGCTATCATATGATCTGACTTGCTCAAGAAGGCAGGCCAGTGGAAATTGGTGCCTGGCAAAGGCTAGGGCAGGTAGATCAGTGAGCAGGTGCTAAGCAGTAGCTTCCTGTCACATCCCAGGTGGACCTGCCATGTCCTGGCTCATGGCTAATAGTTGGTTCTCTGGAGTGAAAGTCTCATCCTGGAATTGGCCATTGGCTAGGGAGACCAGAATAGCCTTGAGAGCCTTGGCTCTGCCCACTGCAGCTGCTGCGTTCCCTCTAGGCAAGCCCAGCAGCCAGAAACCTTCCCAGGGTGGGTGCCGAACCATTACTTCTGAGAGGACACAGGGCTCACAGTCTGACACGTGGCAAGAGAGTATGTTTGAAGAACACCTCTGTTCCCACAAGGAAACTTTGTTGCCTGCCTGGAGTGAAAAACAATAGCTTCTTGCATCATCAGAAGGGAGGCAACTTCTCAGGGAAAGAGAACCACTTAAAAACTCTAAACGAAACTTCTCAAGAACTGCGTTCTCCTGGATAGGGACGTTTCTGGACACTTGGTGTTTGACTCCATGCCCCCAGTGCTCTCCTCAGCCCTTTTCTCCACCCACCTCCTGAAGTCCCATCTCCCTCTTGGGTGGTAATGGCTGTGTGGGCACAGCTGGTTGCCACTCTCATCTGTCCATCACTGAGCCAGGATGATCCCCAACCCTCTCCAAGCAGCTTCTTCACAGCTAAGCTGCAAACAGCTGTACTGGGGGCAAGAGGGAGTTGGGGCGAGGGCTGGCTCCTTGTAGCTGAAGGAGGCTGTGGGACAGAGGCAGCGTGGGCAGTGTTTGGGATTGCAGAGTGGAGCCAGGGGCTGTGCACTTTCTAGAGGAGCAAGCAATTAAGCAGGTAGGTGCAGTTGGCGTTTCACTTCCATAGTTAATCGCTTTGACTCTGCCTTCTTTCTCCTGGGCTTCTGCTCCTGTTACATAATCGGATATCTGCTGCTGCTTTCTTTCTTTTTCTTTTCTTTTTTTTTTTTTAAATGGCTGGCATCCCAAAGACTACACATTGTGCATATCGGTTAGACTTCAGACCATTTCTGTTGTTATTTTTCTGAATCCAGGAACCTGAAAGTCAAATGTTTTCTTTCTTCTGCTTAGTTGTTTTTCTGTTTAACTATCTTCTCACAGGCCTCCCAGTAAAGATGGATACAGGAGAAAATGTGTGGGCAGTGAAAACCAAGCTGAGCCAGTTGTAGTTTTAGATCCAGTTTCCACACCTGAACCCCAAACCAAAGACCAGGCTGCTGAAAAAGACCCAACTCAATGCAAGGAGGAGGGAGGCGAAATGCAACCAGAATACAAAGAAGACAGCAGTGGAAAAACAGGAGAGACGGACAGTTCCAACTGCTGATCTGAAACCAGAGGCTGGCGTGTTTGCGGGGGCCTTCTTAATGAGCACGTGGTCCATCTGCGTGTACTTTCAAGAACTGTTGGACTTTCCTTTGTTCTGGCTACACACTTCTTTGCTGGTATCACTTTGTAAGTAGCAATTATAAGTAAGCTGTTTAGCAAAATGCATCTTCTGAGTAGTTTTTAATCTTTGCAGGGGTGAGGGTTCTTTCTGGTTTCTATGTGAAGTATGACTTCCTTGATACGGTGGCAGAACTCAGAGGTTGGTGACTTTACAGGGAATGTGCGTACCACTCATCAAATTATTCATGGGAAAATTCAAGGTGGTTGCTGGTAACTGGATAAACAGAGACCACCAAACTTAACAATTATCTTAATAGGCACCCTTTAATCCAAGCCCTAGCACATGGGGAGACTAAAGCAAGGGGATCACTAGAAGCCTGAGCTTTAGTTTGGGTCACATAGCAAGACTCCATATAAGAAAAGAAGGCCCAGAGGAGTCTCTCTTTGGGTCTGGTCTTCTGATGGGAAACTGCAGCAGTCTGGATGTCAGTGGGTCCTGTAGCATCTCCATTTTGTAGGGTGCATGAGACCATCCATCTCTGAGCTCAAGAGGTGGCATCATGGTCTCTAAGGTCTGAGTTGAACACAGTTGACTATTGTGTGGAAAAAGTGACCCTGTGTCCAAAGCTTACAGAGTCCTTCAGGGGTGATGTCCTGGCAGCCTCAACAGTTTGGACGCCCGAATCTTGAATTTAACAGGGATGCCTCAGTGAGCTACAAGTTCTGTTCCACGAGTTAACTGTGTTTTCCCACACATTCACGTGGCACAAGTACCATATTTTACACCAGCTCTTGTGCACAGTGAAGATAAGTGACAAGCACACATTGTTTTTCTTCCTTCACTGTGGATCTATACTACATGGGTCTTTTCTTGTTTTGTTTTTTTAGAGGAAATTAAGTGGTAGTTTCTAAGAATACAATGTTTCAGACTACCATGGTGAATAAATAGAAATATAATCAGAGATTTAAAAAAAAAAAAAAACTTACACAGGTTTTCAAAGTTGATTGTTTCAAAATTGGTGTTTATTTAAAATAAGTGGTAATGTACTTGAGTGCACTTTTTATGATAATGATTCAGTAATGGTAATTTTACTATTAAGGAAATCGAAAGGCTTAGTTTTGTTAGCATGACTTGGCATGTAGCTGTCAGGTGCTCTGTACCTGAGGGCAAAAGAAAATGATAGTAACAATTGCAGTAGTTGTATCCTATTGTATTTTTGCACGTGTGCTACTAGTGGGTGCCTGGGGAGGTGGGAAGGCAGGTGAGGACACTTCCTTGGCTTGGGGACAATTCTCTTTCTGTAGGTTCACTGGGCTTGACTATTTTCCCTGTCTGTCAGTGCTGATTTTATATCCCTGTCAGTTTACTCATGGGGAATTAAACCGTGATTTTTTTTTTCAACTGTGTGCTTCCCTGACTGAATAAGACTGCTAGACGATATGCTAACTGCTGGCGGATTAATTCATTTGGATGGGTTCTGTTATGCTGTGATTTGAACTCTCCTCAACCCAACACATTAAAGGAGACACATGACAGTTTCATATTAAGGGTCGGCTGTGGTTATTGGCATGTTGAGGTTCTCCAGCTTAGAGGGACACCTTGTTTCTTTGTTTTCTCCTTTCCTATGGGGGGCACAGGGTTCTGTCAAGCCATCTGCCCCTCAGCTACCTCCCAAGCCGCGCACTGAGCCAGCCTTGCCTCCTGCAATGGAAGAGCAGTGTGAGTGATATCACTGAGCAGCTCTCTTCCATGCTTCTTGAGTCTGCCACTGGGTTGCTGCTGGGTCGCATACACCTCTAGAACGATGCAGACCAGTGCACCACCATTCCATGTTCTGTCATCACACATATGGATGTACTAATGTGGTTTAAAAGCAGCCTTACTGCCAGCAGAAGTTAACCATTGGGTGAGAGGTGCTGGCTGGACCAGGTATCTATCTGTACCTGGTATTTTCAAAGCATCTTTGCCTTTCATATGTTTGAAAATGTGCTTTCCTTCCCCGTGACCACAAAGCTTTGCAAAGGACTGTGATATGTAAATATTTGATGAGGACTTTTGCTCACCTTTTTCCTACAGTTTTTCTATTTTTCACCTCAGCTTGCTGGGGTGACTTGTTAACTCCAAGGTAAGCTCTTAGCTGTGTGCACAGAAGGCCTCTCCTGTGCACCCGACTCATTGCCATTGTAAAGTTGGGAGGGGCTACACATTTTCTTTTCTCTAGCAGGACATTAATTCTGTTTTGAAAGTATGGATTAGGTCTCTCTGCTCTAGCTTTCTTGACTAGTTCTGACACTTATATAGCCACAGCAAGCAGAGGCAAACAGACCCTTTGTGCTATTTACTAAAGGAGGATATCTCTCCTCTCTTCATTAACATGCTCGCTCGCAGCCTTTATGTCTGAGGAGTCCTACACAAGCTCCCATCATAGCAATTTTCCAGTCCTGGGAAGTCTTGACAGGAGTCTCCAGGGCTACCAGCACCCGACTGACTGGGTTGCTCTGAATGAAGTGGGGGGTGTTACGGCTTGGCCAAGTAACTCCTTCCTTACTTTGTGAACAGTGAAAGGGTTTTCGCACGTGGGAAGGTAAGCATGATTTCCAGACCAGTGTGGGTTGTATGTTGGGCAAGTAATAGCCTGCACCACAGTCCTAAACTCATCTGGGAGTGCTTCTTCTGTAAAGGCCTGCCATGCACCAATCGCTTCTGCCAGCTAGCAACTCCAGTGGTTGTGGAGGGTGGGTAACCCACTTGTCGGTACACAAACCCTGGAACGATTTCACATCCATCTCACATTCTCCCATCCCACCGTCATTTCTCATCTCATAGTTAATATTATGTATTTTAAGAGCAAGGGAAGGTGGGGGGAGGGAGGGAGAGAGGGACAGAGTGCACGAATATGAGAGTGAATGAATGATAAGGAAAGCCCTCTGAGAAAAGTCCCTACCTATTGGTGGAGCACAGTCCTCGGGTGCGGAAGCTAAGATGGAAGTATCGCTGCAGACAAGGCAGTCCTCTATGCTTGGTGCATGTGGGTGGCCAGGCAAATTCTCTGTGGTTAGCACAGAGGTCCAAGAGAAACAAAATCAATGGATGCCTGTGTGATACTAGGAGCTACTCACAGAAATAGTCTTTGGGTTCTAGAGATGCTCTGATTTGTGAGGGGTAAGGCTCCTGACTGGGCATGGACCTGGCATTGAAATACATTAGCCTCTAATGAAGTTAGGTCGTGACCTTCAGAAGGAGACAGTAGAGCTAGTGTCTCATGGCAATAGGATGGCTGTGAACTAAAAGCTTATGAACTGCAGGCAAAACCAACAGATATATATTTTACCCGGCAGTGAAACCAAAAGCATGCACAAGTTGGTAATTATACTCATTTACATATATAAGTGAAGTTAAGAGCAGAGCCGCTATGGAGACACTTCATACCAGCTAGCCCACACTTGTGGAGTGGCCGTGCCCTGGGAGTCCAGCCCTATGGGGCTCATGTTTTAGCTGATTCCTCTATAACTTCTGTGGGGAAGATTGAGTCCAGGGGCCCAAGAGTTTCCTCAGCCATTGTGGCAGCAGCATCCTCTTGAAAGAAAGAAAAATTGCGTTCTTCACTGGAACCTATTTAGAAAAAAATAAAATAAAATAAAGTTTACCATCCTGATCCAGTGGTGTTGATTCTGATGTTCGTCAGACCCATGCAGAAAGGATCCAGAGCTCTCAGAACAGGCTGGCTCTTACCCTGTTCTGCTTGGGTCTCATCTACTGTTATGACATCTGGAGGCATCTGCTGTACACTAGCAAAGGCCAGCCCTGCACACAAATACAAAATGGCCACTCTAAGGGAAACCACAGTGGCTGGGGCCATCCTAGGAAGAACCAAGTAAAATAAGGACCTCACTTAAGTGGCTGAGGTTTTGCCAAGGTCGCCTCCTCAGAAGTGGGGGTGGAGCTATTTGTTTTGCTAATTTGGGACATTCCTGGGTTTATCTAACAGCTTTGGAGAAATTCTCACTAATCACTTAATCCAGTCCTGTATGCCAGGGGTACTGGGCTAGCACTTAGAAAGGGGGTGGGTCTCTGGTCTCTCAGGTTCTTTTTGATGTTCTAAAGCAGCTGACTTTCTTAGGAACTGGAAGATAGGAGAGGTCTTTGAAGGCCTCCCAAGTCAGCAGGACAAAAGATCAAATATTTAAAACAACATAAGGTGGCCTGTCGAGGTGCTGGGAACGGACAAGCCATAGTGACACAGTAAACAACATGCCCTAATTTTGGACTGCCTTTATACAACTCAGAAACCATCTTCTAATTACACCTTTATTTCTCCTGAATCTTAGGGTGTGTTTAAAGATCCCCATTTGTTTTTTTGTTTGTTTGTTCGTTTGTTTTTTGGGGTTTTTTTTGTTTTTTTTTTTTTGTTTTTTTTTTCAAGATAGGATTTCTCTATGTAGCCCTCTGATACTCTCTTAA
This sequence comes from Uromys caudimaculatus, assembly GCA_028551405.1. NCBI lineage: Eukaryota > Metazoa > Chordata > Mammalia > Rodentia > Muridae > Uromys > Uromys caudimaculatus. The sequence goes on from CM052703.1 coordinate 2,104,460, forward strand.
ATCATAATTTTATTGGTCTCTCTTTATCTCTCGGCTTGTTATGGCCACCTTTGGGCTAATGAGTAGTATTAAAATTTAGAGATGAATATTTAGTAAGCTTTTCTCGATGGGGACACAAGAAGCTCCCCCACGCAGATTTACAAAGTTTGGGTCTTATAAACCATCAGTTCCTTCCTTGAGGGACCTTAGCTCTCTGTGAGACTGTGTTAGAATCAACACGCCGCGCCTACTTACTTGAAGTAAAACAAGTTGTTTCCAGAAGGAACACATCTGCCTTTAACTTTCAAGGGCTGTACAGAGAAACCTTAAGTATAATTTGGGCCATAACAAAAGGCAGGCTTGGAGATTCCAATCAATTAATTCTATTGAACACCACCAAGCAGCCTATTCAGCCGGGAGAAGGGTGGGAGAGTCTTAACCATTCAGGTAAATAGATAATCCATTAAGCCAACAATGGACATTGTGGCGAGTGCAGTCCTGCTCTTGTCAGCGTTGATTTATAGTCTTTGGATTGTCCCGCCCTCCTGCCGAGGGACTTGTATTCCCTCCTTCCCAATCTTTGTTCCCTTATCCACCTCTATGGGGAAAACAAAGCAGAAAAGCAGCACATACCCCACGCTCCACTCTGGATGAGCTCTCCCTCTATGGCGAGAAGGCGGTTGTATTTGGTCATCCGTTCACCTCGAGAAAGACCCCCCAACTTGATAAACCAGGCACCGAGTCCAACAGCCTGAAGCGGGGGCGGGGAGAGGGGGTGACAACTTATTTTAAGCATCGGAGTTTTGGTTTTAAGCAGTCCTCGTGAGGGGGTTTTCTCTTCTGGAGGCACAGTGGCCTGCTGGCGGGCTGAGCACTGATGGTGAACAGATGGAGTCCCTGACAGTCCATCACGCTCTTTACCAGTCCTGAGAGTGCGCCCATTTCATCGGGGCACGGCCTGGCCTTTTGCACCCCGTTTTAGGAGGAAGATTATAAGTGTGCACCCCCAGTCATTTTATTGCGCCCATCATTTTCCCTGGACTTCAATTTTGCCTCTTTTAAAAAGTTCAAAGATTAGCACTTTGCAAAAGGGAGCTGTCTGGGAGGAAGCACTGTCTATTTCATAAAAGGTTACTCGACTTTCTCCACCAAAGACTGCATTTCCCTGAAATACCAATTCATCATAAAAGCGGTGTTTTGGCAATTCTGCAATTGACCATCATGCTGCACTTACCAAATCGACAAGGCTGTCATCAGAGGACTCTGAGTCTGTGCTTCCAAAGACAGCCAGGTACTTCTTACCTGCAAGAGCAGCTCCTGTCAGTCATGTGTGGTTGACAAGCAATTCATGTTTGTGGCGGACTCTGATCACAGCTAGAAATTTCCTAGATTTAAGGGTTTCTGGGGATTGATTGACTATCTGACCACTTGGGCATTCCCACCCAAAATGTGCATTTTTTATTACCCCAGATCTGTTTAGTTCTTTTTCAGTACCTTATATGTTATTTAAAAGTAGGGAGTGGGGTGGTGGGCAAGAGAGATGCTCAGTGGGTAAAAGCACTTTCTGCACTGCATGTGGACCTGAGTTTGAACCCTGGGGACTCCTATAAAAGCTGTGTGCACCACCACTAACATCTGTAACCTCAGTATTTCCACAGGAAGAGGAGACAGCAGAAACCCCGGAAGCTCTCAGAATAGCCAGCCTGGTCTATGCAGTGAGACTGAGGTAACAAATAAGGTGGTCGGAGAAGACTGATGCCTGAGGCTGTCCTCTGACCCACACTCACAAGTGAATGGCCATACAAAAGCACAAAGACATTCGTCACTGCACTTAAGATCCATCAGATGTAAGATACAGGTTATCACTACTGAAAGGGTGGGGGAGGGCACTCAAAGCAGATCGCCTTTATAAGATCACAGCTGTGACACTCAATCCACTGCACATCAAGGGTATCGGGTATGAAGTCCATGCCTGGCATAGCAACTTTCTCAATGTATCCGGGGAAACTGACTCAAAGGAATGTTTTTCTGGATAACTCGGAAGGAGTTGCTAGCCTTTATACATGTGAGGGTTTCAAAATCCCTTGAAACTTGCCAACGTCTATAAAGGGCAGAGTTCTACAGTGGCAGTGTTTGTGTTTTCCAGGCAGGAACCTGCTGCGTAGCCAGCCTGAGAGAACAGGCCAGGCAGGAAGCTCTGCAGTGGGCACCTCCTAGCCAGTTTTGCTTGGGTGAACAGCCCACCTTCTGGTGCCTGCCCCATACCCCAGCTGCGAGGCTGTCTCTGAGCCTGCCCCAGGTCTGAGACTGGCCTGTCTAGCTCACAAACCTGATGGTGTAGTCTCTCTGTGTTAACACTGTGCACAAGTGTACATACAGCGCAGCTATGACCTCACTGTGCACAGGTGGACAGGGCAGCTATGACCTCACTGTGCACCTCACTGTGCACAGGTGGACAGGGCAGCTATGACCTCGCTGGATCTACACTGCATTCAGGATATGGACCCTTAAGCACACAGTTCTTCACAGGCATTGCTGTAGAGGTCACTGTGATGAAAGTTCAAAGCAGCAGCATTAGGGGCTGCAGTTCACGGACGGTATGGACATCAGCATACAGTTCATTTAAATCAAAACTTGAAGGATGAGGATTTGACTAATGATTGACAGGGCAAAGTGCATGTCTAGACTTGGAAACATGGAACTGAAGATGAACAAGTGTAGGCAAAGGGGATCACTGTGGGGAGGTCTAACCTGGGATCACCAAGAGGAGGTCTAGCCTCTGCAAGCCTCAGTTCCTCATTAGGAAACAGAGAGGGCAATGTGTCTAACTTCAGTTGGGAACATTTTCTCTGAGGCTGGAATGGCTGCCACTGCTACTACACAGAGCTGCTCCTTCCAGATTCCCTGCTAGGGACCTGCATCCAGATGTGTCAGCTTTGCCAACCTCCTTCCTGTTCCAGGTCTCTGTCCTGACAGAAGAGCTGCTTCTCCTAAATGGAATCTTTTTGCCATTTCCTTAACTGTTGATATATACCAATTCCCTTCTAAGAGTGGTCTAGTTCCTACCTCCAGACATCCCCAAGCCAGCATACAGTAAAATGGCGGTGTGTGTGTGTGTGTGTGTGTGTGTGTGTATGTGTGTATTAGGGACAGTCAAGTTTCAATCAAGCTAATTACCAAGTACATTCATACTTGGGCTGTGCCTATGTAGAAGAATGGAAGCTCACTCTTCCATATAGAATCTCCTATGTTTGTGGAGGAAATGAATCTATAATTAAATTAATTGTGTGTATTCACATAGGGTGTGTGTATGTATGGGTGAGCATATATAAATGTATATTTTGGAGGTCAGAGGATACACTCAGGTCTTGATGCTCAGGATGCCTTCTATTTATCCGTCATTCATTCATTCATTCATTCATTGAGGCAGGGTATCTCATTATCTTGGAATTTCACCGAGCAGGCTGGACCAGCCAGCCATTAAGTCCAGGGATCCTCTTGTCTCCAGCTCCCATCACGCCATCAACAGCACCACTGGGATTATAAGCCTACACTTGACTTTTTACATGGGTTCTGGGAATTGAACTCAGGTCCTTGTGCTCATGAGCAAGCACACTGGTCATGATGTGGAGGAACATTCACAAGGCCTTACCCGGGTGTGGCAGGCTGACATATATGGCCCTTCTGTTGCCTGGTGGAGATTGGTGCCTCACCTTTATGAATGCCAAGCTGTTTCTCTAAGTCTAAGGACTACTCTGTCTCTGGCGAAGGTACCGGCTGTTTCCCAGGGTAGGATGCAAAGCTTTAGGCTTCTCCTGTGGCAGTAAGAGTGTCTCTGATATCCCTCTGTACCCCAGACTACCAGCCTAAAGCAAACAGATGGGTATGCTAAGATGGCTGTGACCTCTGGAAGGAAACCAGGCTTTAGCTCCTGTTAGGGGCAGAAAGCCCTGCCTGCTGTGAGGTGGAGCGTGGTGGCCATCGGTGAAGGGTCTGACCTCGTGGGCTGAGGCTGCTATGGAACATCACGGTGCCAGCCCCTGAGCTGCACTCAGTCCCCCACAATGGCTCAACTTCCTCTGCTTTAAAGATTTAATCCTCGATTCTCATTAGCTTAGACATACCGTGTGGTTTGGCTCCTTGCATAGCCAAGCCACTACAGGTCTCGAAGATCAATATTGTACTCACCGTTGATAAGATGGGTTATTTCCACCAAGTCAGACATTGTGGTCTGGTTTGTGTGCTTTATGACCAGTCCGTGGGATTTCAGGGTGCTTATGTTTCTGCACTCTAGGAGTTTAGAGACACTTTTGGAAGCTGCGCCTGCGATTATGTAGCACCTGGAAGCCAGAGCAGCATAGAGGCTGTCCCACTGCTCAGAGTCCTGGGCACACATTTAAGAGTTGATTGTTTATTGCCTTGAGCACCATCACAAAACAACAGGAATAGTGGCACATAATCAAGTCATACATGTCTTCTGAAACATAAAATATCTTCCTTGACATCTGTACCCTCCCTGTGTCACTGTCAGACAAATTAGAAGCTTTGTGGAGAAGAGCATCAAGTAATTTGATTTGAGCCTAAAGATCTTGTGGAAAAAAAATAAAAACAAAAATCCAAAAGCATTAATGCCTCAAATATTAACCTTACTCTGACTATGGAGTTCTTTAAGCCCCAGGTATCACCATTCAGTTTTGTCCACGGTGCGGTTAAACACTGACTGGCTAGAAGATTCTTTGGTTATTTCTATGAAACAAACGAACACCTGAATCAAAAGGCCCTAACCATCTTTACATGTCAGTGACAGTGAGACCACTGTATGGCATGAAATGTATAATCAGGGGTGTGTGTATGTGTATGCATGTGCTGTGCCTGTGTGTGTATCTGTGCATGTGTGTATACATGTTCATATGTGCATGTGCCTGGGCGAGGGTCCACATGTGCATGCATGTGTGTGTGTGTGTGTGTTTTATGAGTATACCTACATGCACATAGAGTTATCCTCGCCAGTGGACCAGATTTCAAGCCATCCCATATTTGCTGACTATGCAGGTGGGAACTATCATATCGACAGAGCTGCCATTACCAGGCCTAGTGAGGCCCTGAGTTCTGCTGTATTTTCTGAGAGAGAGATAAGTATTCTAAAGAAGAGAAGGAGCTGGGAAGCCTCAAAACTCCACGTTAGCCCTATCTGGCTTTCCTATTGTGTGTAATGTGATTAGTTGTCTCAGATGTGTGTTCAATACACAGATGGTCCTCAAATGCATAAAATCAAGAACTGCACTTATAGATGAGGTTGTACATGCCTGTAGATGACCCTTGTTAGATGCATTCATTTGAATACACTGCAAAGCCTCGGGATCTCAAACCTTCTAAAAATATAGCTGTTACTTTTATGCATATGTAGTAAATGGCCTTAGGCTGAGAAATATCTGGCTTCATAAAAGTCCTATTTCCATGAGCACATGAAAATGATATATGATTAACCTATCGAAGCACCGGCTGGCACAGCAGGGATGGCTTCCATCAGTCAGGCTGCTTGTAAATACACAGGTACTCCTGAAGGGCTTGCGAATGGCTCGTTTCATTTCACAGACGGGCAAACTCCTAGGTAATTGTGTTCCTGCTATTCATTTGCTTAGTAAGTGCCTTTTCATAAATGCCAAAACAAAGTAGTCCAGCCCCAGCCCAAATTACAACACATTCCCAATAACAGAGGCCCAGAAGAATGGGTTTTTATTCTGCTTTGTTATAAAATGTGGAAGGTGAGAACGCGTACTTTATCCCGTGTAAAATATATGTTCTGAGACAGAAAAGGTGGGCCCTGCTTACCTCCTTCCTGAAAGGATCAATTAAGGCGATTATGGAAGGATACTTGTTGATCAGATCCACGTAGAGTTCCACCATCTCTGCTGCGCTTTTGTAGATGCCCACCATCACTTCGTACTTCCCTTTACTCTGTGGTGTACGGAAGGTGGCGAAGGATGAGGGGCGGGTTCTTCAGGAGGGCATGATCCACGCTATCATCTATACACCCTGACTTTTGTGTGGTTTGTAACCTGGGGAAGTCAAGTAACTGTTGTCCTTGACGCCCCACAATCTGTCCTCTTCGCACAGATTGTGGACGAAGCCTTCTGTACAGCAAACCATCGGGCACAGACTGGGAGGAGAAAGGCTCTCTATTTAGGTTGATGACATGGCTGTGCAGGCCCCCCAGCTGCCTGGGTAGGTGGACAATAGCCCACATCTACAAACTGTCACAGAGTGGCGAGGCAGACCAGGCCACTCTGGAACCCAAGTCTCTCCTTCCCTTTCGGTAAACATTGTAAACTGTGAAGTCAGGGTGAGGCTTTTGCATACTAACATCCAACAAGAGAACCGAGTGGTCCTGGGAAGGTGTCGCAGGGGACCCACACAGTGCCCTGGAAGGGAAGGTTCTGGTGCAAACCTATTCCTCTGATTTCTGCAGAGATTCTTGGTGCAGAGACTCTGGGCATTAAGTATGAAAGTAAAAGGGGTTGAAGTTTAGTCCTGTAAGACAGCAGCTTGTGTTCAAGTTTGTGATGAGGGGTGGCACTGGAGATGCTTAAATTAGGGAGGGAAGTGGGGTAGGAGGCAGAGGGGAGGTGGGGAGGTCAGTTTGCTTTGCTAACGCACCCCTGCTCTTCCAGCCAATAGATAAACTCTACCTGGACAAAACAGGTTCCTGAGAAGTCTACAGTAAAATGTATTTCTACTTTTTTCAAGTTAAAAAGCAGTAAGAAGTTTTAGCTTCTATAACGAGAAGCTTAAAAATCCTATCTTGTCAGTGAGGAAATGCTAATGACTTTGAACTAACGATATCGTGAGAATTATCTGATATCAACCTAATACATTTTACTGAATATAAGCAATAAATACCCATTCTAGTTAGCACTAGCAGTCAGTATATTCATAGTCCTTGGTATACATTGCTGATGAAAACAGGCAATTATTTTTCTTAATGGTATGCTCAGGAACCAATCATTACATGAAGAATAGGAAATTACTTTAAACATCCCTCTGTGCGCTGAGTTTCTTTAGAGTAAAATAACTTCTAGAAATCAGCCAAAACTTAAGGTTCTTCTATACTGCTCAAATTTTTTCTTTGTAGTGAAAGAACCACAGTTAAGTGGAATCCTATGTGCATGTCTCCTGAACCCGACATTAATTACCAAGTTGGCACTAGTGTGCCTCAATATGACAGGCATTTTATAAAACCAAGACTCAGCACGGGTGCATCTGAGAATGGGAAGCATACATAAAACAGGAAACTGACTAGATTTCCTCACAGAGATTCCCAGGTATAGAGATGAACTGCTGTGTCGCCTGGGGATGGGGGAAGGGGTGGGGGAGGGGGAGGGGGGCGGTGGGGTGGTGGTGGTGGGAGCAGTTTGCATTTCCTTTTAAAATATTTCCCTCTATAGGTGAAAGATTGCCAGGTGATGGTCCAGGCTGGAGACAATAATGTATTTAGTTGAAATGAATCCACGTTCCTCATAAACTTAGTAACTTGGGAGTGCGGCTCAGTGGTGTATGCTTGCCTAGTGTGAGTGAAGCCCTAGGGTTTGGGTCTCAATGCCTGACAAATTCAGCATTTCCAACCAAATGATTTATACTCACAAAACCTACCAGACTGTTAAATTATCTCTCAACAGCTTCCATGATTACACTATAAATCATGCAATTAAATAGGTTCCTAAGAAGTCCATAATGAAGGTATTTAAACTTTTTTCACTTAAAAAAAAAGATTTATTTATTATTTTATGTATGTGAGTACACTGTAGCTATCTTCAGACACACCAGAAGAGGGCATCGGATCCCATTACAGATGGCTGTGAGCCACCCTATGGTTGCTGGGAACTGAACTCAGGACCTCTGGAAGAGCAGTCAGTGCTCTTAACCACTGAGCCATCTCTCCAGCCCTGACTTTTTTACTTTCAAAATCATTTTATGTGTCTATTTTAATTGCAGAATTTCTATATATAATCACAATGTTTTAATGTTACTTTAAAAAATTAATAGTACATTGTTTAACTTGGCCTTCTCAGCTCCATTTGTGTTTATGCATGTATGACTGGCAACCATTCAGAAAATATTCAGGTAAATTTTAATTTAGGAACCCTGTCCTGTAAGCCAGGTGGCTGTGCGGAGGGGAGACTTACGTAGTCCATCAACTCATGGCCAGCGCAGTTGAGGGCGAGATGGACGTTCACTCCCAGTTCCAACCCCAGGTTCGAACAGATTCCCTGAATAAGCAGCAGCGGCTGTTCTATGGTGTCGTAGTTGATGGTTAGACAGCCAAGATGAGACACCTTGCCAGTGATCGGCGGCTGCAAAACCCAAAGAAAATGGCACAAGTCACCACAGAGTGTTAAGGGTCTTGGAACACCTTGTGATAGCACATGGGTCTCCAAAGATCGGCTTTTCCATTTTGGATGATTTCTAAACCCACTCCACACCCACCCCTGGTCTGGCCACACAATTCCCCAACACCATCTGGCTTTTCTTTCTTCAGTGTACCTATAAACTCTACCTGACTGGCTCTGCCCTTGAACACTGGGCTAACCTGAGCCACGACCACCAGGCTATCCCTGTAAACATCTGTAGTCCTCTAACTCGGTCAATCCTCCTGTTCGAAACCTACTTTCTTATGTTTGGTTTTCCTCTAGGTGAGCATAACTGTGACACTTTTTTAATTAGTGCAGTGAGATAACTTGGTGGATAAAAGTATACCCCACCAAGCCTGGCACCGAGTGCCACATGGTAGGGGGAAAGAACCGACTCTGAGCTGTTCTCTGACCTCCGTGAGCATGAACATTGCCTTTTTCTTTCTTCCTCTGTTAGTGATACAACGAATATCCAGACCATCCTATGTTGGTCTGTTATTTATAAAGATGGTCTCTCGCCCATGTCTTTCACCTACAGGGTCGCATCCAGTCCTGTTGCTCCTAAAGGCTGCCTGTGCTCTTAAGATCTCACCTAGCTGATGGTGGCTCTCCAGAGACCCTGCAGCCAGGAAGAGGGAGACTGAGGCCTCTGTGTTAGACTGAGCTCTTTATATTAGCATTCTTTCTCACTGACTTAGACCTGGTCTTGGAAGCACAGTACTAAGGAGGAGAAAGGGCCCACTCAGCACCCACTCATCGCGCCCACTCAGCAGCCACTCAGCACCCACTCACCTGAGCTCTTTTGCCCCCGTTATGTCCTTTTTTGGTCTCTGGTTTTGGAGGTGGGAGCTATGGGAAGAGAAGATAAAGAAACATGTTACGTGGTATTTTCAGACATCCTTGTGGCAGTGAGCAGGGCGGTGGGCCCTGTGGCTGGCTATGCTTAGGGGACTGGTCTTTTACACTATGAATTTTACTCCCATTCATATGTGTACAAAGTTTGGCCAAAACTACATACATGGAGATCATTCCATTAATTCCCTGCTTAAAGTCCCCAACTATTTCTCAACCTCAAATGCGTCTTTAGCTCACCCTCTCCTCTGCCTTCTCTCTCACCTGCACCTTCATACCACCAAAGCATACACAGGTCACATTAGGAACCCCCGGTGTGCGCACACACTCCTTGTGCGCACACACTCCTTGTGGGCAGGCGGAGACCAAATCCTCTCTTGACCGCTTGCCAGTGTGGGATTTGCTTTCACAGGTCCAATATTCTCAGAGCAAAATCAAGGTCGATTTGATCTTTTGTGAGAGCCAAATGTCATGAAATAGTTTGTAAATCCTAACGGATGATCTTAGCAAAGAGCCAGTTGTCTGAGAGAATAAAGTGGGACTGTCCGATATCCTCAGAAGACAGATCTGCTGCCAGTGAGCCGTGCGTGCCCTTGGATCACAGGAAGCTTCAGCTGTCAGCCTGACACAAACCCAGGGTCACTCACCTAGGAGGAACCCTCAACTCAAGAACTGCCCAGGTTAGACCAAACCAGTAAGCAGTATCCCCATGGCTTTGGTTTCAGGTTCCCGTCTGAGTTCTTGCCCTGACTCAATGATGGCTTGTCACCTGGAAGTGGAAGCCACATAAACCCTCCCCTCCCAGGCTGCTTTCCTGGTCCTAGTATCTGTCATAGCAGCAGGAGAGCAGACTAGGACCAACTTGGTTTGTCTGGGAAACCCAAAACAAACAAATATGTTCTCCATAGCGACAATAGCAATACTGGTTTAATTCCACACTGAACTGCAAGCTGGATCTGAGTGTCAGCAATCGCCACACTTTACATACCGTCTCCATTGCTCTGTTAACTTGTTTCTGAATTTCCAGAAGCAACTCGATACCCTGTAACAGAACAGCAAGGGTGTACAACTGTACAACTTTAGGTTTCACATATGAAAGCCATACCCTGATGGCCAGTGTTTCCTGGGACTGCTCATGGACTCCCTATGAGTGTATGCCAGTCTACACAATAAGAGAGACAAATGTTAATCTCTGGCCCCTGTAGGGCTTAGTATGAGTGACAGGCTGTGCCACGGTATCTTCATTTTGAAAACTGGCTGAGTAGTCTTTATCATAGTCTCTTGACCAAGTTGGACAATGGTGTAATGCAAGGCACAGGTCACCAAGGAGGCCTGGCTAAGTTAGTTTGAATCCACCATCAATTAAGGCGTAGAGTATGGTGGGGGGTGGGGCTGGAGAGAAGGTTCATTTGGAGGGCACTTGTTTGTTTTGTTTTGTTGGTTTTTTGCAGGGGACATGGGATCAGTTCCCAGCATCCACATGGTGGCTAATAATTGTCTATAATTCTAGTTCCAGAGAATCCAACACTCTCTTCTGGCTTCCTTGGACACTGAAAACACATGGTGTACAGGCATACATGTAGCTAAAACAGCCATACACATAAAATGGAGATAAATAAATTTTTGAAAGGAGGAAGAGGAGACTTGCTGTGATGGTGAGGGCTGCTCGGGGAGGATGATGAGGGTGGACACGCAGAGCATTCTGGGATCCCTCTTGGCACAGCAAATAGTGACTCAGGATCCTGCCGTGCAGCCTGACTATGTACAGTCTATGCATCGTGCAGTCTGACTATGGCCAGACAGAACCTGGCAGCTGGTGTGTCATATATAAAATCTAGTCACCTGAAATGTTTAAAGGGTGAGGTAATAACTTTGTTTAAAAAGGCTCTTCTTCACAGAGAATGCAGGTGAAGCTTTGAGAAAGCTTATCCCGGCTAACTTGGGAAAATTTCATTCTTTGCAGGAGGCAGTGGGGAGAGTCTCCTCTGCTTTTTCTGAAAGCGTTCACCATAGCGTAAACCTCATGCAGTTAAGACACCACCACCCCTGAGAACTGAAGACCACCCCATGGGTGCTGGGCTGTCTGTTGGCCTGGAGTTCTTCCTAACAGAGCAGGTTGTTGGAAAGCAGGTTTCTGCTTGCCACAGCCCAGAAGTAAGCAAAGGTCCTCCTCTTGGTACCTCAGATGCTGGCTTTTCCACACGAACAAGGCCTTGGTCCTGGGAATCACGAACATGAACCAAGGCTGTCTGAAACCAGACCTCTAAGAGGATCTTTTTCCTTTGGCGGAGTCCTTGCTGTCTTCCTACTTACTCGATTCCCTCAAATACCATTTAATTCACTTTCTCTTGATCTACACTAAAATTCACCAATGATGGAGGTGGAGGGAGGGGAAACAAATAGGAAAATTGTCTTAGCTGTTATCAGGTACTTGTTTGGTTGTTAATCCAGGACTGGGAATACAAATCACTTCTTTCATTAAATGTAGCTTCCCAGGTGACGACTTCCCACAGCTTAGTACAGTTCCCATCAGCAAAGGCATAGTGAATGTAGACGGCTGCTCCTGAAACGCCAGGGAAAGTGAGGGCAGGTGAGGATGGCAGTTCCTGGTACTGCCACCTTCCTGGCTCCATGCTGTGATGGGATCTAATGTTACTAACCTGATCGTGCTTCAGTAATGCAAGGGTTAAGTACAGAGGGGTGTTGGCCAAGGTTGCGCTGGTTTTGGCCATCGCCAGTGACACAGCTCCTATAGCCATGCTGCCATGGAGGACTGGTTCAGGGGGCTCTGGGGGTAAAATGGGTTTCTCCAAAAGAGTGTCCCTCCGTCCTGGAGAGAAGAGCATAGAGAAAGGATTCTTTTCTAGAGATCTCACTGGAATAAAATCACAGTTTAATGCTGCACTCATAGATGACCCAGCACAGAGGCAAGGGTGAAGACCAAGGCTGGGCCTTCTTAGCTCCTTTTCAGATTTGCTGACTTAGCAGCATTCAGTCATCCTCAGCCCTGGATTCTGCCTATTGAGTTTTAGGCCACTCACTGTGAGCTTGGTCCACGGTCATGTGAGGTGGATACTACTACTCCCACACTTGCTTGTAAGTAAACTGGGATTTGTTGTGGTTGATAGATCACAACATATTGGTTGCCTATTATGTTACAGGAGGTAGATGCAAACTTGATGTAGGGTTTGAATTTCCAAACCCTGCCCTTCTGCATGTCACCGTAGCCCCCATGTACCCAACACTGAGAACCTATCTTGTGTTTGCCTACTCTTTCTAACCAAACCCAAGCCCAACAGTCTACCTGGAATCCTCAGCTGTCTTCACTCTGCCGGTTCTCAGGCAGCCTGTCTGTCCAAGAGCAGAGTCTCTCCTAAGGCTCCAGTCTCCCATTCTTCCCCACAGCTCCCCCAGGTCCTCAGTGGAGATAAAATGCATCAGCACCCAGCCCATGGTTAGTGCTGAGCATCTCTGCCTCCACTGTAGTTTCTCTCCCCTTAAGCTCGCAGTTTTGTGAGTCAAAGGCAACTGCCAGATGCAGGGCCACCGTGGGCCCACGTACAGCTCAATCGAAGCCTCTGGGGGAAAGACTGGTCTACTGTGACTACTTCAGTCAGGTGTGTTCCCCTCTCTGAACCTCAGCAGCAGAAACAGTGAGACAAAGGATCAAGACTCCACCAGACCTAGAGCTGTCGCAGTTAATGAAACCCACCGGGCTCATGCGAGCTCTGATTCAATTTATATAAAAATGCTCATGATTCCAGGGGCAGGTCTAGAGTTAGCAGACCAGAGAGGCTGCCATTAGCACTCTGTTGGAAGTATGGAGCAAAGCTTCATAAAACAAATGCTAATTGATTTGTGGGCCCAAGTCAGAAACACTGCTCCTCGAAGGTTAAGGTTTCTGTTTGCCTTTAAGACAGTTAACTTCCTGTTTGTCCAGTGTTAATTCCTTGCAAGTTAAGGTTTCTATTTATAGTTAAGAATAAGTTCCTGTCTCTTAGATCTGGTGTGAACTGCCTGCGCCCCCTTTCACATGATGTAATCCTTACCATTGTCCCTGCCCTTTCCCTGTATCTCTCACAAAGTACAGCAGCCAGCTCTCGCCCGTGTGAACGCCTCATCTCTCCTGTAAAAGGGAATTCAAGAGGCCAGAAGGGGCTGATCTTTCAAATCCCAAACTTAGGGCGGGACAGCTGGCTGGCCAGTCCTGGGTGCACCCCGTAATACAGCTTGCTTTAATTGGACAATCTTGGATTTAGTCTTTTCTCCTTGTGATTCTCAGGTTTAACAGATATGCAAATCAAAGCAGACTCTTTATTATGGGATGGCTCTTTTGATTGCTTCCTGGAAACTTTGAAGGAGGTGCAAATTCCTGCCCTCCAGCTCCCACCTCTTTTTTACCCCTCCCCCCACTGCCACTGTTTAGTGAATTTTATTCAGTAGGTGCTCACCTAAGATTGAGAGCACAATCGTTTTTGTTTTTTTTTTTTTTTTTGTTCCTCAAATAAAAAATGGAGGTTGGGTGGGATAAAACCGTGTCCACCCAGCACAGCAGCCACAAGGGAGGTGAAAGGAACCTGGCTGGGCGCTGCCTACCCCTTCCTACTAAAGGTGTTACAAGCCACTCACCTGCCTTTTGCCCTTTCTTTTTGGAGGGAGGCGGAGGAGGTGGTGGCAGAATTACTGGTGGAGGTATGGGAGCTGTCTCCTCCTGGCTCCTTTCCAATTCTTTTCTCTCCTTATCTTCTTGTACTTTTTGTTCAAAGAAGATCCTGAATGGCAAGAAATACAAACCTTTACAACAGGACGCCATGTTTAAATGCTGACCCTGGTAATGTTACAATAATATGATTTTTTTAAAAGCTAATGAGGAGCAGATTAGCTTTAATTTCCAAGGTTAATAAAAGTAATGATGGTGTCAAAACCATTTTTTTTTTCAAGAATCAAAATTCATTTTGCCTGGAAAGCAATGCTTTCTACGGTGTTCATCGGTGAAATTGTTTGAGCTCTTTTTATACTCTCAAAATAAAACTTGAAGACATAATTTGAGTAAGGGTGACTGGATTTTCTTTTTATATAAATGACATTCAGAAGCCAGACCACTCAAAAATCCTTAGAGAAAATAGTATTGTAAAGATGTATTTCCCTTTCCCCCTTACCGTGTGTGTGTGTGTGTGTGTGTGTGTGTGTGTGTGTGTGTGTGTGTGTGTGTGTGTGTGTATGAAGGCCAGAGGTGTTCAAACTCTCCAGGAGCCAGGCTTATAGGTGAGCTGCCAGTGTGAATGCTGGAAACTCACCTCGCATTGCATATTCTGCAAGAGCAGGATGAACTCCGAACTGCAGACCTATCTCTCCAGCCTCCCTTTTTCCTTTTGATGAGAGTCAGGCATGTGTGACTTAAAATGAGCATGTAAAAAAACTTTGGGGAAACCCTAGTAATTACAACTACCCAACAGTTCACCACCCCCTCCCCCATTCTTGAATAAAAAAGATAACAGCTTCCATAGAGAAAAAGGAAAATAAAAACGTCCCATAGAAACACGAATCAGATCAGCTTTGCACAAGACTCTTACTAATAATCCTGTAAGAGATCCGTATCAGCTCAGGACTCCCAAGACCATATTCTCAGCACAAAGGAGATTTCTTTGCACCAGAGGGGGTGAGGAACAGGTGAGAGAGGGCAGGGCTATTTGCCCCACAGCGGGGACAAAGGGCTGCCTCTGGGTAAAGAGAGACTGGTAGGCAATGAAGGCGGTGTTTAATTTTAACTGGGCATGTTAATTAGGTAAGGGGAGCCAGAGGGGTCTTTTGATTGTTGGACTTCAATACTTAGGTGGCTGGACCTCGGCAGTCAGGCCCTGGAGGAGGGAGTGGCCCAATAAGGGTGTAGACCTTGATGGCCAGCTTTAGGAATGTGTAATGTAATGTTTTTTCAGCAGGGCAGCGGGGTGGGGGAGAAGGGCAAGGCCTCCTTGTTAGGGGGGCCAAGGGAGATGGTTTGTTGGTCAAAGCTGGGAAGAGCAGGCTCTGCAGGGTCATCTGAGGCTAGGGAAGAATAGTCTGTGAGGCCAGACCAGGGTGTCAATTTTGAGAAAACAGCTGGGGCTGACATTGGAGTTGCTGTAGCCATCTGCAGTTGATCTGAAGCCTGCTGGACTAGACAGACTAGGGCGGAAGTGAAGTGAACAACTTCAGAAAAAAATCTTATCTTGAATGTACATTTGAAACTGTTAGTTTTATAACTGGTATTGGGGGGGGGGGTTG